>JARFOC010112624.1:0-11525 GCA_031763485.1 Osmoderma eremita | reverse complement strand
AAGCAGATGGAGTTGATCATACCACATTTGTATTCCTACAGATGGGGTTGATCAATTCTCATTTGCATTTTATATCAGATGTATTGTATTGGTATTTGCAGTGACTTGAATCGATTCGAATCCATAAATATGGGGAACAAAATAACAGAAACTAAAGGTGAAGAGAGGCAGTTAGTCATAAAATTACATAAGGAAGACAAACCTCTAGAGAAATCGGTCGCATATTAAATAAACCGTTTTCAACAATTTGATACATTGTAAATATAGATTAAAAATACCGGTCAGTTGAATAATTCACGGCGATCAGGTCATCCAAGAAAGTTAACGGCAAAAGGGATGAAAATTTTATAATTAGAGAAATTAAAAAAATCCTTCTAATAGTGCGCCCAAATTAGCGGTGACCCGTTATAATGTTACAGAAGCGTGTACATCCCGTCACTATAAAAATTTTTTTTTTAAGAAAACATGTATATCAAGCCCGTATAGTCCGAAGAAAACCCTTTTGTGAGCAATATCAACCGACGCAAACGATTGGAATTTGCAAAAAAAAAATATTAATCAACCTCTAGAATTTTGGAAATCAGTTATTTTTTCTGACGAAAGCAAACTCACGGCGACTGGCTCTGATGCGAAGAAATGGGTGTTCTGAAAACAAGGTGAAGCTTTAAAAACTAAGAATTTGCAAGGTACAGTGAAAGGTGGCGACGGCAGTGTTATGGTGTGGGGGTGTTTTGCGGCAAATAGCGTAGGTAACTTATCTTTTATTCATGGTATGATGGACAGATTTGGATATTTGAACATTTTGAAAGAAAATTTTAGGTAAAGTGCGGAAAAATTAAATTAAGACGGTCGTTATCATTTTCAGCATGATAACAACCCCAGACATACGTCGATGATAGTATAATGTGCCCCATATGCTGCAAACACCTCCACAATCACCGGACTTGAACCGCATCGAAAATATGTGGGAAATATTGGAGCGACAAGGTCGTTTCCGTGGAATTAAAAAAAAACAAGTAATAACTGCTTTAACGCAAGAATGGACTAAAATCAATCCCCATATAACGAAAAATCTAAATAACTATACCACGATGCCTGCAAGTCATGACAGATGCTAATGATTATCGCACGAAATATTAACTTATAATTTCTATTATTTTTTGCCTTAAAATAGAAGTGTGCAAATACTTTTTGCTGTATAATGTGTGTATCATTTACGTATTTTTTTTCTTATTCTGGTCGTAAAAAATGCTATTATAGGCGCATGGTTTATTGCTGGAATCACCATACTACCATACTTGCTAGTGTGGTGATTCCACCAATAAACCATGCGCCTATAATGGCATTTTACGGTTAATAGTTTTTGGCACTTTTGATGTTTCTTATTGTGGTGTTTATAAAAATTTATGTTTTTGGTTTATATATACTTTTCAGTAATAAATGTAGTTTCATTTTATTGTATATTACAATACAAGTTTCTTTTATTAAAAGTAATAACAATTGAAAATGTTAAAATTGAGTTAGTGTGCAAATACATTTTCTGGATACTGTAAGTATCTACTATTGTACTACGAGAAGAGATCATCAAATGACAATACGCAACAGATGAATAAGTCACGTAGCCCAGTGCAAATTACCTAAATTTCAAACAACTGATAAATATTTCGCCAAACGTAGCCTTGAACTTCGGTCATGCGAGAAGACCTTGGCGCTGCGTCATACGGAAATTCTACCTCAGTATAGCTGCTTGGGTTGTATCGCTCTATTCGACAGTGGAATTTCAAACAAAACGTAGATAGTTTCCGACGGAATGAACGCTTATCGTACAGAGAGAGAATATAAAAGACGTACCGCACTTCATCTCAGTTGGATGTAATGATGACTAGACGTTCCAGATATAGCTTATCTTGTTATACAGACTGAAAAATAGTGAATGTCAAAGGATTATCACCATGTAATGCTTTTAATGATTATCGCAATGTGAAAATAAATAATATATGAAATTACGATCACGTTTATGAATAAACAGTAGGGTTGATTCTGCCGTCTTGCGCGGATAGTAGCCAACGGGTAGGTATGAATGTATATGAAATATTTCAAACCAGATGTTCCAATGAAGTATTTAAATCCCGCCCATATTTTTTACATACAGACTCAATGAAAACAATATCAACGTTATTAACTTGTAAGACATTTACACATTGCATATAAAACTGCATTACAATTCAACTCAAAATTTCAGATGGGAAACCATTTATTAAATTAACACAAAAATTCCAAGCCAATAAACTATTTGAACACCTGATTTCTGGTAAAGATATAGGGAAGCACCAAGTGTAGTTGAACTAGAAACGAGGGAAAACTCGATGTGTTTATTTCTAAAAGCAAATTAGGAAAGGATAAAACCACAGTCGTACGCAATCCGTAACATGTGTCGGAAAATAAATCTGGTGAATCTGAGAAACAAATTATCGTTGTGTTACATAAGCAGGCCAAAAGTTTGCGACAAACAGCCGCAGATGTAAGAAAACCTCATAGAACAGTACACCATATTATTCAAAAATACAAACAAAATAATAGTGTCGATAATAAACCTCGCAGTGGTGGTCCGAAGATTTTAAACAACCGTCATTTTCATTATCAAGAAAGATTGTGTGTACACAGAGACAGTTCGAAAAGTATTAAGAAAGTCCAATTACCACGGGCGTATAGCAGCAGAAAGCCATTCATTAACGAAACTAATAGAGCGAAACGCGTACAATATGCGAATTTGTTCAAAAATAAACCTCTGAAATTTTTGGCGAAAGGTGTTATACGCGGACGAAAGCAAGTTCAATATTTTCGGATTGGATGAACGACAAATGGTTTGGCCCAAACCAAGAACAGGATTACAAAAGGAACATTTAGCCCCCGCTGTGAAGCATGGAGGTAGTCATGTCATGGTTTGGGGTAGTATGTCATACAACGGTGTCGTTCAGTTACATTTTCTTCTAGGAATTTTAGATGCCAACGGCTATTTGAACTTTCTGCAAGAAGAAATTCCAAAAAGTGTAGAAAAGTTGAATATCAAAAATGACTGTTGTTACACGACAACAACTCTAAGCACACCTCACGCATAGTTAAGGAACGGTTGCTACACAGAGTGCCCAAAATACTTCCACATGCCCTTCAACGTCCAGTTTTAAATCAAGTCGAAAACCTTTGGCATATGTTAAGGAAAATTTTTCTAATAAGACTGACTTGAACGATGCCTTCAGGAAACTTGCAAACAAATATCACCAGAAGTAACACAAAAACTAGTTACTTCTATGCCAAATAGGCTAAAAAGGGTCTGTTATAATAATGGTTTATCAACAAAACATTAAAAACAAAAATTATACCAGAATTGTTAGTTGTTTTTCTATATGTTATATTTGTTCAAATACTTTATTGGCTGGAAATTTTTGTTTTAATTTCATAAACGCTTTCCCATTTGAAATGTTGAGTTGAACTGTAATGTATAGAGTTTCGTATGCAATTTGTAAATTAATAATGTTGATTTTTTTTTCATTGTCTGTGTGTAAAAAATGCACGGTGTTCAAATACTTTATTGACCCACTGTAAAAATTCTAACAGTCAGGGAAGGCATCACAAAAAGTAGCAGGAAATACCAGGACAGGCTAGACATCCATTGGAGCAACCTTGCAGTGAATTTACTAGAGAATACACATGAATATGCAGAATCAAACGATTCAAACTTAGATCTGACACATAGATTTAGCTAAATGTAAATGAAATCTAATCTAGTGCGAATTAATTAATTAATGTACCACAGGGATCCCTAATTGGCCCGTTACTGTTTATAGTCTCTGTAAATGATCTACTGAGTGTTTCTAGTACCAGCAATATCATTATGTATGCTGACGATACAAGTATCTTGGCAGCTAGCAGTACCAAATAATGTTAGACGTAGCACTCTGGGAGATATGTACCAGACAGAACACCACTTGAATAACACTGTCTCCCACATTCTTCCAGAGTTCCGAAATACGCATCTGGAGTTCTTCACTCATCAAGGTGCTAAGGGAATTTTTATTTTTACTAGTTTAAGCCACCGTATCCTATTATTTTATAACTGCAATTGTTGTCGGTTACGAACCTATATATCTTAGAGATTGCTATATAGGTATAGAAAATGTTCAGTTTGGAGGCCGATTTCAATGTATTATTGCTACAACGTTGCCAAAATCGTACGGATCGCCCGTTCCGTGATACCGGCAGGTATTACTGCAGTCGGTAGTGCGTTCCTTCCTTCTTAAAATTAAAGGCTATTATTGGGCAATTTTAAACTAACATTTGCTACTTTAGGTCTTTGTATTCCAAGTAAAATTTTGGAGATTCCCGGTAAGAAAAAGAACCGTTACTAATAGATATTGATTTAAAGTTTCTGGAGTGATTTTCTTTTAAAACTTAATAAGTCTTTAGCTCTCCAATAGCTTTGACCAGTACAAATACTCAATAAATAATACTCCATTGCTTGGAAAATCAGAAGTCAAAACATATAATGTTAATGAAAAAAGGAGATATACTGATGCACTAATATGACAAATTATTATTATTAGCTTTAAAAAACAAATTAAAAACACATATTTCCCATCTTAACACGCTTAATAACTTTTAAATTAAGTGCACTTTTTATTTAACGTGAATATGAATTAGTTAATTAAAAATTAATTAAGGTAGCATGCTTGTCGAGTTTGTTTTTTTTGCCTTTTTCGTTAACAATAAAAACATAAAACAATAAAAATGGGGCCATTGCGTAAAAAACAGCAAATGTAATGTCCACATTTCTAGTCCTTAATTTGCATATAATGAATAGCCATTATTGAAACTGCGACTGATAGCTGTTATTATATGAGGGTTAATCTCGAATAATAGTGGCAAAGACAGCGTAAGGTCGTCGGAGTTCATTTCAGTGCGGAGATATCATTTGCAATTGCCGTATGTCCTAACGTGTCATTACATTCTACATGACAAATACTTTAACGAGTCTCCGTAATGAAAATAAACTGCAATTTATTTACAAGAAACAATTTACGCCTTCGAAATTTGAAGATTATATTAGATAATTGAATAATTCGTGCAAATTCAAGTATAGAAAATTTTAGTTATGTAGTTTCTCCTTTAAAGATATCTAGAACATACATCTGCATACAAATGTAGAGTTTCGTTTTAAAAATTAAATAAGTTATGATTGCCTTGAATACCCATTTAGTGCGAAAATATTAGCATAAGCTGTTTCGTGAGATATGGCAAGATTGTACTTACAGCATAATTTAATCCGCTGAGATCAGCATCCCCGTTCTGCAACCATTCGTAGAATTCCATGGCGTTGTCTGTCGGGTCTCCTTCTCCGTAGGTCGCCATGCAAAAGACCGCCAATGATTTAGGAATCTGTTTCAAATTGACTAATTCTTCCTGTACGACAAATAACAAAAACATTGTTTCGGTCAACACCGTCTTTACAAGTCATAAATTACCATATCACATTCTTCGGGATCCGCCACCATTCCCTTCATGCCATATCTCAACCCCTCTTTAGCTAATCTTCCGGCAAACTCCTCGCCGGTTCCTGTTTGGCTGCCATAGAATACCACGAGACTTCTTCCCGATGATTTTAATTTTTTGATGAAGGAATTGTCTGTGGAAGATTGCAGAGGGATGGATGTCGGTCTAGAATACAAGAAAAGACGCGTTCTTAACGCTGTGTCACACACACGTCTACAATTATATAATCCAATATTCCATAAATCCTATTAAAAGATTGTCCTTTTAATAGGATGCAAAAATACATACATTCATTAGACAGTTGCACATATTATAATTAAATTGCAATTACATAACAAAACAATTAACCCTGATAAAACTATTAATATTCACTCCCGATAAAGATGTCAGGATAGATTTCGTTCGCGTTCTGCACCATATGAGCTAACGGTGCTCTTAGTAATAAGTTCGTGCGAGGAGTATCACATGAGAAGGTGGGTACAGCACGTGAAGATAATCTCGGCACATGGAAATGTACCTTTGATAATATATTCGGACAGCCGATAAGATTATGAATAATTTTATACAAGAACCTTGCGCTATGTATGGATCTACGTTGTTGCAGTGACTGTAAATCATGCGTCTCCAATAACGCATTATACTCGTCTGTTCAATCAGGATAACTCCTGCTGATTTTGTAGGTCAGATATTTCAAGAAACGACGCTGAATCCTTTCAACTTGAGACCTTTGTGTGTTGTAAAAGGGATACCACACAATAGATGCGTAGTCCAACCTACTTACTACAAAAGCAAAATATAATATTTTAATGACATCTGGTTTGTTGAAAACTTTACAAGATCGAATAATAAATCCCAGTGTCCTAGAAGCAGGATTACAAATGTTTTGCACGTGAAGATTGAACGTTAGATGAGTATCAAAAGTAACGCCCAGATGTTTAATGATATCGGTTCGGTCCAGAATACGAGCATTCAATGCGTAGGTATATGTAAAGGGTCCGGTTTTACGAGTAAAGGACTTAACAAAACACTTATTAACATTTAACGATAAATTATTCTCATCTGACCAGTCCGCAATAACTTGAAGACTTATTTGCAATAGTGAAACATCATGATCGCTGTCAATACTGGTGAATACTTTAAGGTCATCGGCATAACCCAGGGCACAGCATGAAAGAGAGGTTAGTAAATCATTTATAAACAATATGAATAATAACGATCCTAGATTTGACCCTTGGAGAACACCAGAAGTGGACAAAAACCATTATAAAAGACGTAGTTTACGCCATCTGACGAATATGACGCCATGAGTTGCAGAAGGCAAAGAGCGAAGCCAAAGGAATATAATTTATTTTGTGATCTACCCGATCAAATACCTGGGAGAAGTCGGTGTAAATTGTATCGACCTGTCCATGGTCATCAACAATCTGACAGGCATACTGTAGAAAACTGGTAAGGATGATAACAGTAACGTCCCGCAAAAAGAACATGTTGATAAGGTGAAATATAGCACCGAACGTTATTAAAAGTACAGTCGTATAAGCTCAAAAACTTTTAAAAAGTTGGAAAGAATTGCGATTGGTCGATAATTGGACACCAGACGCTTATCTCCCTTTTTGAATACGAGAAAAAATCGAGCATACTTCCAGCGGGTCGGAAAGACACTGGTTGCTATCGAGAGATTAATCAATTTCCTTAAGGGAGTCGCTACCGAGGGTAATGAACGATATAATGAGTGTAGATGATATCTTCCAAGTACTTCTTCTTGATACAATTAGTGGGTTTTTGATCACCTAAGGTGTTGCATCACTGCGAAGAATAGTTATAGTTCTATTGGAAAACAGACGTGTATTGCAGCAATTATATTGTTATAACTTCTTGCTATATATTTCAAAGTAGTACGGCATTTTAGTAACATATGCATTTTTTAAAATTAAATGATTGCACGCAATAATATCGCTGCGAAAAACTAGTGGAAGAAAGCCTAGATTTACTAATTCTAAATTTGAGAAACAAGTTATGACCTGATATAAAGAGTTAGATGACGAGCGATCGATTGTTAAAAATATACATGCAGGGCAATAGCTAGATGAAGACGAAACAGATAATATAATTGGAAATAAGAATTCATACGGAGAAGAGGAACAAAGCAAAGAAAATCTGCAAATTGGCCAAATTGGGGGCAATGGGTATTTTCCGTCCCATAATCCTTTTACAAAAATTATATACGTCGCTTTATGTACTTCAATATTGATTCGATTTTTTTTTGTATTTTATAGCTTCAAAGATGTTTGATAAAATTAACCTTAAAAATTATGTGTTGTTCTTACACTACACCAAGGTACTCTGTCAGTGTACACAATTTCATTCATTTTCTTGTCTGAGTTTCCTTATAATTCGATGTTGACGTAGTTGTACTGACCCCAGTAGTAATTAGAAAATTCTATTATTTAGAGAATATGGTATCTATCTTTTGTTATAATTATATATATAATACAGTTATATATTAAATATGTGCACTAGTTTTTAATAATGAAGCATAAAATTAGTCAAAACACTATTTTAAAAAAAGTTCTACAATTGTAGTACACGTGTGTGATGGAGTGTTATCGGTGAATAAATTGCGTGAATTCCTGGAATTAATTCACACATAACACCAGTACATTTCCAAGAAAATTATGAAATAGGACTATACGTTCAGACAAACCACAGGTTTGAGAATTGTCAACTTCTCATTTCTGGAATTATTTACCGCAAGTAGTTGTACAATTAGAAACATTCATAAGAAAATGTAGGCTAGTAAAAATTCCTTCTTAAATTTGCACGATATTTTCTTTCTGACGAATTCAAAGTAAAATAAGCAGTTTTTTTCATTGGATTCGTCAAAGATATCATGGAAACTTACCTAAAATATCCGTTATCCAGAAAGGTTACAATAAACAAATATAATCGTTAAAATATAGGATTACAAACATATTTCACACGAAACAATAAAAATTATACGTAGTGACTACTTTCTCTGTCCCAAAATAGTTGTAAGATTTGCAAATTTCTCCCTTATTATTTTTATTTTTAATCTAATCAGTACACTGAAGTAAACTACAATAAAAATGGGCGAAACACTAAATACTCTAGGATAAGAAAGAGAAAATGATAATACTATCCCAAATGTAGTTCCGCAATGTTTTCCGCCAACATAAAAATTACGGGTTACAGCAAGATAAGCTGACTACCGCTTTACCACCTTAAGAGCATGCAAAGAGGCAAAAGGTTTAAAACAATTTGGTATTTGACACTACATGTACACGAATCGGGAGTCACTATAGAAGAAAACAAAGATTATTAAAAAAATAGAATATAAATGTACGCTGCCGTAAATATTATTTCGTAGTTCTATGTTTGTTTTAAAAATGTTGCCTAGGTTGCGAAAACGACCAATGTCAGACAAAGTGGCACAATTTATAGCAGAAACTTCCTTCACAGAAGACTTAATACGGTAGTGTAGAAGTATAAATTATAATTTATTTCTGACCATTTATTTTATGGGCCCGCCACTGGCTGTTGGCGAAAATTGAGCAACTCTACTCATGGTAATGGAAATATTGAATAATTTATTTTGTATTGAATTAGTTTCTATTTATGTGTATTGTGTATTTTGGAACGAATGAGTCTGACCGTATTCAGTTCACTAATATAAACCTACATCATCGTGTTGGACAACCAAATAGTACTTAACATATGTTCCCCCGCTCTTAAACCTTAACCTCATTGATAAACGGGTTAACGTAACATGAAACTTATGTTACCTGGCTAAGATCTTGTAGAAAATTGTAGAGCCATAGAGTTAGGCTCGTCTTTTTGAAATGATACCAAAAAGAACTCCTGATCTCCCAAGAAATTCTATAGGATGCCCCAGTTCCTCTAGTTCAAAAAAATCTTTTTGGTGATGCATTTGATAACACTGATAATACTTCTTTGTTCAGAAGATTCAATAAAGAGAAAAAGTTTCCACTAGCCTTTCCAAAATTGGGTATGTCCAAAAGTAGTTCGAGTACATAGGAATAATTAGTTTGGAAAGTTCAACAAACAATGCTGTTTATTCTCATCCTTGTAGGTATCGCCTTAGGAGGATGAGAAGAAGTTTGCTTCATCAAAATTTAAAAGTTACTTGTATTAGTAATGCTTGTATAACATTTATATGCTTTCCTTGTTCAGAAGTTTTTCGAAGAGGAAGAGTTTTCCTTGGCTTTCCTACAATTATATTCGTTCAACTTAGCTAACTCTTCAATATATCTAAATGCCCAAAACAACCTCAACACGAAAATTATTGAACAAATCAGCTAAGCTGTCACGTTTTCGAAATAAACAAATAGCAAGAGATGTCGCAAGATGACTGCCTTTTTAAGTGGTGCATACAAAAGCAAATTGAGGTACATATTAAGGATAAAATTAGAATTTAATAAAACATTTTTCTGAAAAAATTATTTATATACAATGTTTCTCAAAAGTAACCAATAAATTCTATAGGTTGACAATTTTCTTTTGAGAAACACTATGTATAAATATAAATAAATGACAAGCTAAAAACACGTTCATCGACTTCCCAGCCCTTCCTCTAAAGTAATCTAAAAATTAATTAACAACAATGGTATTTTATCTAAATTACTCAAAATGTTTTTTTTTGGTTTGCAGTTATTAACATTTTTTAATTATACAGAGTGTCCCAAGTTGAGTGGCCTATTAAAATATTTTAGGGAAGGAAATATAAAAAAATTCTGATAATAAGTACACCGCCATAGGCGAGACTGATCTTTCAGAGTAAATTATTTTCACGTTTGCATCACTTCCGGTTATAGCTGATATTAACATTCTTATTTTAAATGGAATGTTATAATTTTCATTGCAAATTCTGATTCTAAACGTTATTCTAACTACAAAATGTTAAGGTTTCCCTATACCTAAGTGGAACCGCATGCCTTGAAAAACATTTTTTTGATAGGCAGGAACTGGAAAATCGGGAAAATTTATAGTCTTAGTCTACTTAGAACAACGTTTGGAATGAGAATTTGCAATGAAAATTATAACATTTCATTTAAAATCAGAAAGTTGCAAACATGAAAATAATTTATTCTGTAAGATCACTTTGACCCTATGGCGGTGTATTTATTTTCAGAATTCCTTCCCCAAAATATTTTAATAGGCCACTCAACTTGGGAGACCCTGTATACATTTTAATTCAATTTAATTACATAAATTTTTAATATATAAATAAAGAAGAGCTTACTGTATCGTGTACGATTTTCCAGGGGTCTCTACTTGTTTCTTTCTATTTTTCAACAAATACCAGGCACCACCAATTAGTAAAAGTACGATTAACAAAATATCAATTGTACTGAAGAGAGATTCTTGTGCTTCACCGATTTGTTCCGTACCAACGTCTGCTTCGACTTCCATCTTGGAAAACTGAAACAAAATGACAAATATTTTAGTCTAAGAACGTAAAAAAAACTATGTAATTTAGCGTTAATTAGTTGTTAACATGCCCGAGTATTTCAGCAATATAATGTACATATGTTACAATTGTACAATTTTACTATGTCACTGGAGGTAATTGGTAAAGCAAAAGCAAATGAATAATAGCTGTATTTATACACGTAATACCTATGTACGTACATATCTATTTGTTCTTGTATCTAGATACCTATGTAATTATCGGCGACGAAGACTATCTATTATTTCATTTTCTACTTACTAGCCTATTATTATATTATATACAGTGCGGACGTAAATTGTGTCTCCCCGCTCCCCCCATCGTAACTTTTGAAAGGAATGAGATAGAAAAGCGAAACAAAGACGAGGTGAAATTAGAGACTAATTACGATATTTTGGTTAAAAATTTCAGAATAACACTAGTGTTATTCAAGTGGTGTTCTGTGTGGTGCAAATCTCCCAGAGTGCGACGTCTAACATTATCTTCCTTC
>JARFOC010112613.1:0-11528 GCA_031763485.1 Osmoderma eremita | reverse complement strand
TATGGACGACAATTTAACTTGGCAGGCACACTGCTACAAACTTATCGGTAAATTAAATGCATCGTGTTATCAAATACGCACTTTAGAGCATATAATTAAGGATAACTACGTAATATCCTACTATTATGCTAACGTTCATAGTCGACTATCTTATAGGATCACAGTATGGGGTGGGTCAACATTTATTAGGGATGGTTTTTTAGCCCAAAATAGAATTATTAGATGTATGACAGGTATTGATAGTAGACAGTCATGTAGATCATACTTCCAAAAATGGAATATTCTTCCCGTTACCGCAATTTATATATATGAACTTTTAATAGCGAATCTATTTTTTTATGTAACAACGATATACATCAGTATGATACGAGATCTAACTTCTACTTCCATATACCTCCGTATTCTTTAATTGTAACCGAAAAATGTCAACGAATTTTGGGATTGCGTCTCTTTAACGCTTTGTCTCGCGATTTAAAATCAATCCCAAGTTTGAAATGCTTTAAGACGGCCATTAAGGATTTCCTTATTCATCGGTGTGTATATTCACTGAGTGAGTTTTGGGGTGGCGCACCCAGCAAGGCATGAATTGGTTATTGTTACTGTTATACTTGTACTTATTTGTATTTTTATTGTTTGCTTTTTTGACAATGTGTATGTTGTTATTGCGGCCTATCACAATAAATTATTATTATTATTTGTCTAATTATTCTACGTCGACTAAACTGAGATATGGATATCTTTTGCCTCACGCGTTCTGTACAAATACAAACTGTATAATTATTCGAATACTCATAATACAAATATACAAATTAATAAATCCCTAGAACTGTTCACACTATTTTATCAACGCACTGTATACGCTCCCACTTTGTATGGTCTTAGTAAGCTTACCATTATGCATACTAATGAAGATACGCGAAAAGAATACGGCCATTGACGTGATATGGCAACTGTATTACAAAGATAGTACATAATACATCGTTATAACGGTATTAAGATATATCTAACAAATGGACGCCGGCAACATTGTGTTGCCGGCAATATTTCAAAGCGAAGAAGATATTTTATTAGGAAAGTTCAACAAAGTGCATTAAATTAGTGAACACCGTCGTCTTCAGTTTTATGCGACGTCACGTCAGTTTGCTGCAAAGTAAAAATCCTCCGACCTATTATACGTCCCAGGAAAGGCTTGCATTCATGAGACGCCTTAATTCAAAGCCTCCTACCTTCCTCGTAATGATTGTTACTATTTGTTGCAGCTGTGACAAATCCTTCGAGTTTTAAGGACATGTAAGTGAAATGGGAAATTGAATTTGTCTGTTCAGTTAAACTCTTTGGATTCTCTTGAATAAATAATTGATTGATTTACGTGTACCCCGCATTTATACGCTCAATACGTTCAACATAATTCATTGCAGAAGGTTTGTTCGTAATTTATAGCTAAATTAGTTTAGTTGGCACCGTAGCTTCCAGATTGCGTCGAACAAGATCGGAGTATCTATGCGAATAAGGCGAGCGAGATAGAATAAGATGAGATGAAAGAAAATCGACAATTCGGACTGATTCGAAACTTTCCAGTCTGCTTTGACAAGTATATGCAACCGTAAAGTGTTAAAATAAAGGTCTAATCTGGTAAATCTACCGGATTTCGTTCCTGTCATGCACGCTGTCATAGTTAGGTGCTTTTGGTAAAATGCCCCTGCACATGCGATCATCGTTTAAGATCAAACTTGTCCGACGAACGGTGAACTTCTCTCGTTCAGACATCCCGATCGGTTTAAATTTTGTTATACCGCCAACTTGTTCGCTTGTCACTGGCTCCGTGGATAATCAGGTGCACGCTAATGTATTGCAGTTTCGGTAATTTATTAGACAACACAGCTCTATTAGAATATAAATTTGAGCTTATGAGTGGAATATGTTTATACGTGTGCTAAACCGAGATATCCAACTATAGATGTACTATTCATCTTTGAGCAATGTGCATATGTAGAATGATAGTATTGGTCTTTTAGGACCCTAGAGTACAGCAGTAGTAAAGAACAATCTGATATGATGTAAAAACATAGATCAACACACAATATGCACATATATACACATCAGCTCTACAGGCCTTGTGGCCCTAGGCTTCACTTTTCTTCACTATCCTCCTCCAATTCCCTCTATCCTGTGCATCCCGTTGCCATGTCTCCACTCAAACCGTCCTCAGATCTTTCTTAACCATCTGTAGCCATTTTTTCTAAGTCATCTTTTTCTTTTCCTAGTACCTTCTCCCCACATTAGAGTTCTCTTCTGCCATCTATCCCTTGCCATTCTTGCCATATGTCCCAATCATCTGGCCCTTTGCACTTTGACTACCTGGATGACCGATGGTCTGTTATATATTTCCATTATTTCCGTGTTAGTCCGCCTTCTCCATTCCCGCTCTACCCTTATTCCACCAAAAATTCGGCTTAAAATTTTCTCTCCCATGCTCTAATACTGTTCTCCGCTCGTCTGTTCATGATCCACGTTTCACCCGCATACGTAGCTGTTGGTCATATCACAGTTTGATAAATTCTGCATTTAGCCACTCTAGATATGGTTTTAGGTCGAAGGATTTCTGCTAGCATTCCTGCGGGATTGCTTCCCTTGCTGAAATATTGAAATATGAAAACCGAAACATAAATAGAAAATAAAAGACCCCTTCTCTATCTCCAAGTCCTTCATCTGTTTCAGTACGACCTTCAGTGGGTGGCATAAAATCGCTTCTCACAGACACACTTTTTGCAAGTCTTGTAAATCCCGATTACGTTCAATAATGCTTTCAGATCTAAGTACCATGACGAGGCATACAAATACAGCAATTTTGCACGAACACTACAGGTGAATATAATAATTACCAAATAGTAACAGAAATAAAAGACTTGGCTCAAAATGGTCGCAATCAACTCCACTGGTCAGTCAACCCTAGTCGGGCTAACTGATACACCACAACCGGAAAAATCTCGAATAACATATTGTATCAGCCTTCATTGATTGATTGCAACGTAGGAACTGATTCGTTTTACCAAAAATGGAATTTGACCGATCGGATCCATAAAATTTATAGTTCGATGGCTTCCCTAATGACTTTATGGAATTTTAAACTTTCTATTTCAAATTAAAGTGGATTGTGGAATTGTCAGAATTCTGGTTTTTATCCTTATCAAGCATTTATACAACGTCAGTCTAAAGTTGTGAGTAATACTTTACTTGCATATGGGAGGTAGTAATATTTTTAAAAATAAAATAATTAATGATTGGTATTATGGTATTTTAGAATTGTATCTAGTGCAATAAAAATCATTCTAACGTACTGGTCATTTATATTAGTCAACATTGCCTTATTCAGACACTTAGCAGCTTCAACTTAAAAGCAGTAGAAAAACCAAGAAATCTGCCGTCCTTCAGAACTCCACGAACCATGTCCGAGCTAAATCAAGCTAACTGGTTTGGCAACGATAAAAGAACAGGTTATTGTGAATTTTGGAAACGTGACGTCACGTCTCTTTGGTATTTATATGAGCTATGAAAATGGTTTTTTTTTTCCTTATGGGAGCCGCCTGGCATAAGTCTCCGGAAACCGTTCAGCCCATTGGCTTTTTGTATCTATCTCCCATTTTTGTACCCATGCCCTGTATCACCCATTCCCGGATCCTTGTGCCCTGTACCAATCTGTACAGGTCCTTGGCCGGTTGGTCTGTGTAGTCTTCTGAAACCTGTAGACTTGTGAAACATTGAAACGGAATGACTCTCCTTCCAAAATATTTTGAAGACCTTCACTATTTTAACCTTAACACATCTTTAACCAAGAATGCTGATCTTCATAATGTTCAAAATAAGCATACTCTTTCGAAGCTGTACTCAAATAATAGCCCTAAAAAGCATTTTAAATTATAGGATCACTTATTTTTAGCATTCATGAAGACACCCACACTATTATTGACACATCTGGGCAGGTATCATTATTAACACTGCATACATTTAAATGTATACATGCATAAGCAACGTACTGGCACCTACGCGAATGCAGTAACATTCAGCAACCTTACTGAATACATATGTACTTACACATGTATTAGTAGACCGATTTTTAGGTAATTATATCGAAAGTTAATAAAAAATTATTGCGTTTTATGGGAAGGGCTATTTGTCAGAAAAATTGTGGAATTTTTGTGGAATTAAAAGTAAAATAAATGTCATTTGTAGCAATTGAATGGTACTACCTTATAAACGTATAGTTGTATGTGTAATTGAACTGCATACGCAGAAATTAGTTGTTATACTCTCTTTTTTCATCTTCGCCGCTTCGATAATCGTTTACTACACACGTTTTAAAAGGCGGCAATAGCCTTGAAAATATTCGGTTAAGTATTCCGAGAACTTTTATGACTCATACAAATGATAGTTGAAAGCGTGGCCGTTACATCAATAAGAGGTAACTAATTTTATGGATTATTTAAAGAATCGCTCCTAGGACATAAAAAGAATTTATAAAAGGGAACTAAATTGGTGCACGTTATGCGACGTTAGTACTAAATGAAACCACATCTCATGCAGGTGTTCAACAGGCCTCTATGTGTCATCGGAATGTCAGATACCCATATTCCGAACAAAACAGGAGCAATACATAACGTATAATGTATATACGTACACATAAGTATACGCTTGTATATGTTACTGGCCCATACAGTTGTCTATATTTGTAAAGGATGTTTTCTACAGATAAATTTTATAAGAGACTTTTATTATACAATGATGCCGTAGAATGATTGTCATTTATGGTTGTTACATTGTTAAATATGTCGTCTGTTCGGGACATATAAATGAGGATAAACTCGCCTCTTAAGTAAGATTTTATTGAGGAGGGCATTCGTATAAATGTTCAATTTATCTCATTTGATAAATTAATTGACTTGATTTGGTACGGCTATCGAGTGGTTAGGATTTATTGGAATCGTTTAATTTTAATTAATCCGTTTTTTTTATCGATTTTTTAGGGAATACGTTTTGACCGTTCACGTAATTTGACCTCCTGTTTCAGGATTGGTTTATTGATTTAATACTATTCTATTTTATGGGAGATTTTAGATGTTTTTCGTTTTATTGCTTGTCTAGTTTGATGCATTAATTAGAATAATGGGCTTAAACAAATAAATCAACCCTCTAAAAACGATAAGAGTGTGCATATCAAGATTAGAAAAAAAGAAGGATGTGGAAATAATAATAATAATTGTAATAATAAAAATGTAACTTTCTTAGGAGCCCAACTTCTTATGATTAGCTAGAGTTTCATAAGAGGCTCACCAGTTTTAAATATTAATAGTATATCAGTACTAACTCCAATCTTATGCGAACAAATATGTTTTACATTCTACAAATATTAGTTTACAAGGCCAACAAGATGAAAAGTAACAATATAACAACCAATCAACAACAGTTGTAATATGAGTTTGAAGCTTATATTTATTTGCTTAAAATAAACAGTCAACACTTTGTTAGCAGGTTAACATTGCTAACCTAATAATTCAAACATTTAATGGACACTTCATTTAACCGGCTTTGTAAAGGTTACCAAAATAAACAGTAGATTATAAATGCACTGCTCCAATATTTGCATAGTTGATAATGTACTGCCTTGATGCACGGAAGCTTATATATGGCGTATAGAAAATATACATTGGTAGGGATATATAAACATCCCATTTTGATTATATGTGCCAGAGAATAACATAAGTGAATATAAATCGTGTGGAGAACATTTGTATAGTAGCTATTATTCGGAGATTCAGTGTTGTATGAGAATAATAGTACTATTTACTCGAGGATGTTAAACAGAATGTACTCACGGTAAAAACAAGAGATAAAGGAAATTTTAAAGTGATTTTAAAGAAAAACTCTAGAAGTAGTATTTATTATTCGACATTATACATACCTATATTGTATATTGTTGACACTCACTAGAAGCGAGATAATATGAAATATGTTTTCAATATTTAACCACATTTATAATAGCCAATTTTTATTATTGAAATTACCATATACAAAATATTGGGAAAAGAGTGCTAAGAAGACAAGATGGCTAACGTACGTTCACAAAAACTTTAAATCAAAATGGACAAAGTAAAAACAGTTCTTGCAAAAGACAATTTAATTTTTATCAACTCTTACAGTGCAATATGCTCTTCGAATAATTCCTCCATATCTTTTACGTTAAATGTGGTATTATTCATTTTTATACAGTTTTTAACTTGTGCCCATACCATTTCAATGGGATTTAACTCGCAGTGTTAAGGTGGTAATCGTAGAACTCCATGATCTTTTTCTTTTGGCAGTTCGTCAATCTTACTTTTATTATTGTGCGGTTTAATTTGTGACACGCAAAGCAGAAACTCCATTTTTAGCGTATCGTCAGTTGTTGGTATTTGTTTCTCACGGAGCCAATCAATGATATTGTTTTTTTCTCCATGCTGCCGTTAGAATTTTTTCTACTTTTCTGCAGTGATAGGTAGCATTATCAAAACAAGCACTGACTTCTGCGGTATATTTGGGAGCAATTTCAAAACCAATCCTCGTACGTGCCTGAATCCATCTCATAATAAACATCAGCAGTGTTTTTCCTGCAGAGAAATGTATATTCAGCACCACACAAATTCGTTATCATTACCCGCATGAACTAATGCAAAACGAGGTCCAAGTCCGGTTGGGGATTTCAAACCAGTACTTGGATAAAAGCTTGTCGACTATTTTGAATTGTAGTGTCTGTCCAAGTTTTATTTACTGCATGCCCTGTATTTGCCCATGATTCATCAGTATATATTATAGTCCGACCTGAAATCATTAAAGTTACAGAAATATCAAATAGCAAGAACTAAATTGTAACTTCTTCTCTAAATTTCTTGATCTCTCGTAAGTATTTGTGCCTTCACCGAATAATGTCTCGTTCGATGAGTATACTTTTACGTCCTACTGTTTTTAAATTCGAAACCCATATCGTGTAATAATTTATGTAAAGTTGCTCGACTGAAGTTAGGGAGATCACCATCGGTATTGACAGCAGCAAGAATTGCATTTAATGTAGGTGGCATATTCTGTATAAAACAAACTATGCACGAATAGGTGCTTGCGTGTTCTCATCATATGTTTGTAATCCGTCATTTACTTGTATGCCTTTCCTTTTCTTTGGGTTTTTTTGACTTGATGATGAACCAGTTTGTTGCCCCTGTTTTATATTATATATTGTACGATGTGAGCAACCCAAAGCTTCACTTGCTTCTTGAACGGCAGCACTGACATTTATAGTTTGATTAAAATAATTTAAAACATTTGCAATCATACACTTTTCCTTCAGGCAAAATTTTTCTCGATTACGCCGTTTTCTCCCTACAGGCTCCATTAATGCAGTGAAAACTGTAATTAAATATATAAGTTATAAAGTTTATAAAAGTCAAGAAAAATATCCATATTACAATGGGCACTTTCGAAAAAGATGGAAGAACTCTGAAAAGAACCATTTACACAACTATATATAAATATATTAACGTAGAATTTAACTAAAAATATTTTAAAACTACGACGATAGCGATTGACAGCAGTTGACGCTAATAGACAGATAGATAGGTACTTTGCCGACCGATAACAGTTGCTATTATATCCCATACTTCATACGTAGGTTGAGACGATCTATAGCTGCAATAGAACTGAAGGAACTTTAGCGCATATAAACGTTCAATGCAATAACGGAATAATTACAGGTTCCCTTTAATGAGATAGATACAGATGTATCGGTGCAGCTGCAGACTGTTCGTGTAATTACTCCACCTATATCAGTTTATTAAAATCACGTATAAGTAACCATAATTAATATTTATGAACGGAGTTTTTAATCGGACGACACAATTAATTTGTCGCAAAGGAACGGCTACGTGTGTGAATATAATCCTTAAATAATTTACCCAGCGGGCTTCGCGCTATAAGGCCTGAGCTCATATGACTGGTGCCCGCAAACATCTTAAACGACAAGTTGTTAAAACAAACTTCGGTTAAGATAACGGTTATTATTATTGTCATGTAAGTAAAGAAATGTGGATATTACTTTACGCGTGGAATAAGTATTACATACAGCGCACTTGTGCGGTGTAGAGAACGACGCCTGAACTGTCAAATGTGTCAAAAATGCACGATCTTAAATTACTTATCGTGAATGCAGGATCATTAGCATTTTATTTATGCCAAGATAAACTCAATGATTAGAATTGACTCAAATGAAAATATGAAATGGAAAATGTATACGAATATCAGACTGTGATACACTTTTGTCGATATCGATAGCTAGATTAAAGGGGAAAAAACAATGGAGAATTTCAATGCAGGTGTATAGTACGGTATCATATTCTACCGTAGGCGGTTTTAGTTACCATCCCGTTAAAAGTTTATTAAATTTAAGGTTGTAATTCTCGTAGATAATTTTCGTACTTTTACATACATTTATTAGCAGAGTCTATCAAACCACAAACAACAAAGGGATAGTACGGATACCCCACTATTAACGTCAATATTGCTATATTAATACTCCTAATTTCAGGAGTAAATTTAGCTTTCAGATACCGAACATCGAAACCTAAAGTTTAATAAAAGGAGTAATAAATATACAGTAGCAAAAAATGGATGCGAAAGCTATACACGTATGCTCAGTCCTCACCGAGGTGCGAGGTATATTGTACGTAGCGCGATCTGGCATACTTGCATTTATCACCGCCGGCTAGCCTCGTCGCGCGCAACGCCCGCTAGCCTCGTCGCGCGCAACGCCCGCTAGCCTCGTCGCGCGCAACGCCGTATCACGCGGCCCGCTTAGTTGAAACATTTTGTACCTGTCTACGCGGACGCAAATTTCTAACAAGTGATCGTCTATTTCGGATACACTATGTTAGTTCATACAACCACAGCGAAGGTACAAATCATAACGATCGATCTATTTGCCGTAGTACGTAGACTGTCCTATTCCTTCGCATTCGAGAATTGAAAGAATCGTCAAAGCGTTTAGGAAATTTGGCTGTGTTGTCGGGAATCGCCGTAAATGTCAACAAATAGACGAACAGCCTAAAATCCCTCTAATACCTACCGAACGGGAGGAAGAAGTGAGGGTATGTTCGTTGGTTGAAATGGTCAAACCTTGCTCTAGCCGGCAAATTGCAGAAGGAGTCAGTGTTAGTAGAAGGACAGTGGAACGTATTCTGAAACGCAATAAATACAAAAGTTATAAGGATCAAGAGTTCCAGGAGATTTTTACCCAGGACAAGTTTGCAAGAATGGAGTGTTGTGCGTCCGTGGTAGAAAGGGCTAACGAAGACGAATATTTTATAAAAATTTATCCTGTTTTCCGACTAGTTCTCCTTTCCACGTCATGACAAGCAGAATCCCTCAGTCGTGCGATATTGGTCTCGATAAAATCAACATCTGATCCGTAATGTAAGAATTCAGTAACCCGAAAAACTTAACGTTTGGGCGCGTACCTTGGGTGACGACATTATAGGACCATTTGTTATCCACGGCAATTTGAATGCTGAAAAGTTTCCTACACCTAATAACACAGAAATCTACATTTTCAGCAAGAGTCTGTGCCATTTTATGTGTAGCCAAAACTTAACTTCTGGCGCACAAGTTAAGTTTTGGCTCAACATTTAGTTGAATACAGGAAACCCAAAAAGAACAGCTCGTACTGATGAACTTGATGTAGCCATAAATTCCCTGTTTTGTCCTAACAAATTTTCAGATCTTCACGGTTTCTTATGTAATACGCCCGTTGCTCTAAACAAATATTAAACCGCACACCACTCGAAATTCTGGTGGTTACGATTCAAGTTTTTGCTGAAACATACTTGGTATTCGTCGGACCATTTAAATTAATATCCCTCTTTAAATATTCATGGAAATCCATCGAGTTTTGAGGCGAGAGATTGCCGAGCGTAGATACAGCGTACACAAAAATTCTATCAATTAGCGAGCGGAAACTTTAGCGCCGCCCATGCAAATTTGAAACACTAATTCGTTCCAATACCATTGTGCAAACAGGATGAAATTTTGAATTATAAATCTCCTAAGATTGCCTTACCAACTAACACTACTAATACCTTAAATAGAAACGCCGTTTCTATGTAGCTAAAGTTAAATTACCTTTTAAAACTTCAACACCATTCCAGGCTTCGGTTTTGTTGCTCGTCTCCGTCTGCGAACTATGCAATTAACATAAGTAACGTTTTGAACATTAAAACAATTATTAATAAATGTTGAGTACACGGTAGTGTGAAGTTGTTATGAACGTCTGTTGTTTCCTAATTCCAACATAATTTATAAAACAGTTTAGATGCATTACCGACAAAAATCTGCGAAAACGTATCAACAATGTTGCCGGTACACTGAAGGCAGTTTTGATATACAATTTAGTCGAACTGAGTGCTTAGGATGCTGTATTAGTCTGTTTTTAAACTGGGAGGAGCGTTTTAAATTCTCCGCGCTAAAAAAATCGACATCTGCGATTGGTTGTTGCGCAAGATAATGACGAAATGCGAAATATTACAATAAATTTGACATTTGGATGACAAGCGGTTGATAACTTTCGTCTTTGCTCTTGTGTTTTCCTTGCTCTATAGCTTTGTCAAACGTAAGAAAGAGCAGGCTTCACGGTACAGTTACACCATTAAAACACAGGGGAGGACGACCTGATATTGTTGTCACATATGATGAAGCAGTTAAACGGTCTGTGCGGCAACTTGTGCTTGCTTTCTTCTACAAGGACTAATTACCTACTTTGGATAAAATTTTGATTGAAATCAAGAAACGTCCTGATTTATCACATATGTGCCGTTCTTCACTGCTCAAGTTCATGAAACAAATTAACTTCAAGTTCATGAAAAGGTTATGGAGACGAAAATATTTAACCTAAATTAAGGAGTTTCGAAGTGAAGGTCGACCAATTTATTATGTGGATGAAACATGGGTGAACGAAGGTCACACAAAAGCAAAATTCTGGATAGAAGATAATGTAGAACACCGACGTCAGGCATTCATTGAAGGGGCGTCTACAGCATTCAGAAACCCGTCTGGAAATGGGAACAGACTTATTGTTTTACATGTTGGATCTGAACATGCCTTTGTTGATGGAATATTGTTGCTTTTCGAAGGTAAGAAAACTGGAGATTGTGGAGATTGTGGAACTGTGATCAGCGTCTCTCCGAATGCTAAACCCACTTTCATCGCTGATGACGCCTGGTAGGCAGAAACTCGAGTCCGTCTTTAATGCTTTGTACCCCTTTCATTGCTTTTGCTAGTATGGTGATTCCAGCAATAGAGCATGCGCCGATAATGGCATTTTTACGGTTAATTCTTTTTTGGCATTTTTGATGTTTCTTATGTGACGCCATGGTTAAGCCGTTTCTGGAATCACAACAACATACGCAGTCCTTCTGGTGGGAATGACAGTCCATGCACTGTCCGAGCTAGATGAAGTG
>JARFOC010112584.1:0-11530 GCA_031763485.1 Osmoderma eremita | reverse complement strand
TAGACATTCATCTTTGTTTTACGTGAAATCTGTTTCTTGCATAAAAAAGTTTTATTCATAGCATAGTACATTTTGATCGCTTTCTTTACTCTTTTACTAATTTCGGTACCTATCGCTCCAGTGTCTTCTATTGTTACTCCGAGATATTGAAATTGTTTCACGCGTTCTACTGTCTCTTCCCCTACCTTAATACTTACGTCTTTATGTTCTTCACAAATAGCCATGATTTTGGTTCTGTCGGTGTTTATTATCATTCCAAATCGTTTTAGGTTTTTTTTCCATACTTTGATAACATTTTGTAAATTTTTGACATTGGCCGCCACGATTACTGCATCATCGGCAGAAGCGCACTCCGATATTTGCACTCTATGTAGTTTTTTGTAATCCACATTCAGACCTCTCGTTGTCAAATCACTTTTCTTTATTATTTCGTCCATTAGTAGGACCTTCGAAGACCTTCCTGTGTTGTGAACGGTTCCAGATTTTTTATTTACACTGATAACATATTGGACTGTGTTAGCATATAGGCTTTTTATCACTTTAATAAGTTTTTCGTTAACTCCTCGTTGTTCTAGAATTTTCCACATTTTCTCTCGTCAAAAGCTTTTTCCAAATCTATAAAAGCGAAGTATACTCTTTCTTGTTAGAGTAGCGTTTTTTCTATAATTTATTTAAGGGTAAATATATGATCCCGGTCACTTCTTCCTTTTCTAAAGCCGCTTTGGGATTCCGAAAGGGTTGAGGCTATCATACTTTCAATACCAACTGCTTAGCTAGTTTTCTTTGACATTTATATTTTTCGTAACGTTTAACCGTTTTAGTTGTTAGATATTCCTTCCATTTTCTTTTCTTTGTTTGAATTTGCTGCTTGATTTCGTTTCTCCACCATGCTGTTTGTTTCTTCTTGTTAGTGGTTCTGCATACTCCACATGTTTTCTTGGCAGCTCCAATAAGAATATCTTTGAATCTGGCCCATATATGCTCTATATTGTCTAATTCAGTGTTTATTGTTGCCCTCTCTATTCCATTATTTATCATTTCTTCATACTTTTGCCGTAATTTCTCGTCTTTTAACTTATACGTTCTTATGGTTTCAAACTTTTCGTTATTTTTATTTCTAGTACTTAGGTCTGCTACCTCGGTTTATTTTTTAATTTTTGCTATCACCAAATAGTGGTCACTGTTTATTTCTGGGCCGCGTCTGACTCTAGTATCGATAACTGCTCTTAGGTCTCTCTGGCCACTGGTATGTAATCTATTATTGATTTCTCGTCTCTCGTGTATTTAATTGTAGCTATTAAAAAAAAAAGAATTGTGGAAGTGTCTATTAGAAGTCTATTTTATAGTACGTTTGAATGAATTTTTGGTGGAATATAGAACATATCTGCGACAAAATTGTTTGAATTTTTTTGGTTGGATTAAAGAAACTGCAATAATCGTAAGCCTATATTTTTTATACGTTTACTATACTATATATTTTAGTAAAATATTTGTGATTATAATTTAGTGCTACTTTCAAAGAAATTGACAATGGTTATAATAGAGCCGACATTTTACTTTCAAATTACCCGTCATTATTTAATCGAGTTAAATTTAGCCGATTGCAGCGCTATCTACTAAATACTTAAAATGAATCGACTATGTATCATATAACAATTGCGTAACCAACATGGGTTAGTTTATCAATGCGCATATGTGTACGAAAGAGGCGATCGAAAGTCTTTGAGCGTATGGGGCAAACGTGTAGTGGTCTACTTTTGTTTATTTAGTTGACCCTACTCTACTGGAGAATAGAGACAAACAGTCTGTTTACTTTAGTTTACTATAATGAGTTTTTCAAAGGGAAAGTGTTTTTTTCCTATTTTATTTTGAGCTAAATAATAATGATAATGACATTGTTTAAAAATAACATAACTAAGATGTTTGATTTGTCATAGATATTTTATTAAACTTTCATGGAAAGAATTACAGTCAGTAAAAATGGATAGATATAAATAGAATCTCTATTTAAAAGGGACGATTTATTATGGGCAACTGAAATACATCGTAACACGTTTGCAATCTCGTGCTTTTTGTTTATTTATTTACAACGTTCAGTATAATTACAGGGATTACATAACGATATGTAATGAAACTGTTGCTTCGATAGCATTTCTGCGTAGATCTAAGAATAGCATCCGAAACCAGTACAATTTTCACCTCGTACCTGCTTCACTGTGAATGAAAATTGGCTATTAAGAAACGTAATCGAACCATAAACACCTTTATTAGGAACGGCAATAAGATTTGAAATAACATAATTTTATTATTTGTAAGCTGTTCCGAAATGGTTTTACAGTTATATAATAGACTTATTTATGTCCCTAGTGACCATTAAATAATTAGTTGTACATGGAAAATGTTAATAACATAAGATTTCCCATTTCTATGGGAGAATAGTAATAAATTTTGCAATTAGGATTGCTGTTAGGGTTTTACTAGTTTGCAGAACAGTTTGCTGGTGAGTGAACACAAAAGAGGTATTTGCTTATTTTAACATAGTTTATTTTCAAACTAAATAGTCATACAGACACATGTATAAATACATAAAAATAAATGTGTGTATTTCACATATAATCGCAACTCAAAGTTTTTCAGTAGGGCATTATTGTCTATGTGCACATTTGATGTATACGTTCGTATAACACCGTACACGCGCTGTGGGGCTGTTGGACCTGATATCCGAAGTTGGCTGGGCGCAACCGCCTTTTGCGTATAGCGAAAACACGGCCACCGGATACCTTTCCAACTTGTCTTCGTACCCAGCCCCTTATACATATATGCGCTCGGTTTTGGTTCCGCGGTTGGTGCACTGACGCGGTAGCGGGTAGGCAGCAAGCGGTTGTAGCCGGTCAAATGTCCAAGGTACAGACGGGTCTCGAATCTACGGCCGTTGCTATTTGTCCTTTTCGACGCACACAAAACAGTCTTTAACAATTGCTGATTACTAAAATAAAGCAGAAAGAATTTCGTGATTTTATTACTTCCTCGTAAACTACAAATTTCGATGTATATTTGCAAAATAGTTGTGTTCACCAAATCACATTTTCGCTGCGAGTTACTAACGGGAAGAAAATTCGTATATTGATAAATATAGACGTAAGTAAAATAGATAATCTTAGGATCTGCAGAGTTTGATGATATACTTTCTAAATTGATCTAATTCACGCACAATATCATTTATCTCATTTGGCATTGGGAATATAAGGCTGATGAAAAATAGGTATACGTTGATAAGTCTGAATCCCTTATCAAAAGTTTGTGTAAACTCCTTGATGAAAGGCTTTGTAAGTACTTCTGAATCACAATTCGCAATCGCAATTCACATTTTCTACCAATTCTATGCTACTAAATTTTAATCTTATTTTTTTGAAGCACTTCTTTACGAATTATTTGTTATCAGGTATCATCACCCTTTCCGTCTAACGTTTTTAGCTATCGGATTGCAAGTCTTTTAACTCTCTCAATCGTAGAATGTATGTGAGTGAGTGAAATGAAATGAGTTACATTTCCACTGTGTCCACTAACCAAAAACTAGGTTTGTATAAAAAATAATAAAAAATACCCTTACCTCCTCGATGAGTGAAGAACTCCTGGATACGTATTTCGGCAACTAAGTTGCCATCCTCAGCAGAAACTACGAAGGAAGAGAATGTTAGACGTCGCACTCTGGGAGATTTGCACCACACAGAACACCACTTGAATAACACTCAGTGTTCAGTGTTGTTTTTTATTATTTTTTAGTATTTTAAGCCACCGTATCCTATTTTGTATTTTATAGGTTTGTATAGAAAACAATTTCAATTTTAATTTTTATTCTTTTCATTGTAATTCGTTTCGTCGGGTTGGTACCTTCCTAACATTAGAAATACGGCAGTATATGTCACAACTGGGTGATAAATAATCTTGTTTTTCACTTAATGTAAAATAGAATCTGATACAATAGCTTTATAGTTGGGATTTTGTTATACATCATTATTTATTATGCATGGGTTATAGGCAAGTTTTGAATTTCTTTTTAGGAATTTTAGAAACCACATAATTATAAGACCAATGTATAATATTCTTATTCCCATTCAGAAACATTTAGTATAGTGGTTGATATGCAAGACAGGTAAAGTAAACTACAATGTAGAGTAGAGAGTAGTTACGCCTATTACAGTAATAAGCTAACAATTGCATTGCATTAATATTTATTACCTCATCACTTGCTGGAAAAAATGCTTTAAATAAACTGAATTGCTAGCAATATTTTATTTGTGATAAATATATTTCTGTCTGTGCTATTTCCCTAAATAAAAGCTTATCTAAAAAAATATTGTTATGCCAAGTATCCTAAAATGTTGATACAATTAAACAGTTTATTCATAAATTTAATAATAATAGTCACAATTAAACAATTTATTTGACCGTATTATATTCTTGACATATTGAATTCCCAATTCAATTGATTTGCCTTGCTAAAGGACAGTACTAATTATTTACAGCTAGTAAATCAATCAAATTACCAATTTCCGAAGATGTCGACAACGTCCGTACCAACAAAAGCGAGTTTATGCAAGCTCCATACTATTACCCAGTATTCAATCCTTAGATTAAGGTTGGTATGGGTATTGGTGCAAAGACAAGAAGGTAGCTTTTGTATCAAGTACCACCAAGAATATCAAATAAATATTAAATATAAATCGAATTAATGCATGAAGGAGCAAAATCGACATTAGTATGAAACTTTGAAAGTTTCTTAGGGTCCATTTCACATTGAAATGGAAGCTACCGGAGGCAATAGATGAAAAAGCATCAAACGTCATCATCTGTATTTGTACGAAGATGAGCAAAAAGAACATCAAAGAAATATTAAATATAAATCGAACCAGTATATGCAATAGGCTTTTTCGTAAAAAAAGGTAAATCATCATACAAAAAGGTCACATTTTGAGTTGAGATAGATTGAGATAAATTTAGCTTATGTATGATGCATGAATTGTAAAAAATACGTAACATCCAGTTTGCCAACGTGCTTATTTTATGAACTTTGTTTAACTGTGTTTGTGACTGTTGTGTGACTGTGTGCGAGGTATAGTGTTCGTAGCGCGATCTGGCATACTTGCATTTATCTCCGCGGGTCAGCCTCGTCGCGCGCAACGCCGTAGCACGCAACAGGTCTATCTGAATCATTTTGTACCCGTCTATGCGCACGCAAAGTTCTAAGAAGTGATCGCCGATTTCGGATACACTATGTTAGTTTATACAACCGTACAGAGAAGGTACAAATCATAACATGGTATCTTGCTGGAAATTCCTACCAAAGCATAGTCGATCTATTTGCCGTAGAGCACTTGGATCGTCCTATTCCTTCGCTTTCGACGATTGAAAAGAACGTTAAAATATTTAGGAAATTTGGTTGTGTGGTCGGGAATTGCCGTAAATGCCCACAAATAGACGAACAGCCTCAAATCCCTCTAATACCTTCCGAACGGGAGGAGAGAGAAGTGTGGGTTTGTTCGTTGGTTGAAATGGGTGAATCTTGATGAAATCGGTGTCAGTCGAAGTACAGTGGATCGTATTATGAAACATAAATACAAAAGTTATAAAGTTCAAAAGTGCCAGAAGATTTTTCCCGAGGACAATTTTGCAAGAATGGAGTTTTGTGCTTCCATGGTGGAAAGAGCTAACGAAGACGAATATTAAAAAAAAATGTTCTGTTTTCCGACGAGTCCTCCTTTCCACGTCATGGCAAACATAATCCCTCAGTCGTGCGATATTGGTCTCGAGAAAATCAACATCTGGTCCGTAATGTAAGAACTCAGTACCCCGAAAAACTTTTGGGCGGGCACCTTGGGTCATTATAGGACCATTTGTTATCGACGGCAATTTGAATGGAATGAAATATTTAGCTTTGCTGCGAACTCGAATTATTCCTGCTGTCCGTTAACTTAACTCCGATTTCGATACAATTTGGTTTATGCAAGACGATTGTACCGCGCATAACACCAAGTTGGTAATGGACTATTTAGAAAACACCTTTTCTAACCGTGTTATTTGCCGGGAAGGATACGATAAAATAGCCACCCCGATCACCCAATCTCATTTCATCCGATTTTTTTTTGTGGAATCATACAAAAATCTTTATAGTTCTTCAGCAATTAGTGATGTGTAAATCTGCTGTGTTTGCGTAGCAGCTACAAACTGCTACTGCTACGTTTGTGTATCAGTTTAAAAAAGCTGCTACGTGTAGCAGTTTTCTTTACATAGCGATATACTGATAAACTTCTTAAATTTCCACAACTTTGCATTCTAGTATGTTACTGTCAGCTGTAGTCTCTCAATATTTATGTATTTATATTTAAATTCTATTCTACTAGATCCAATAACGGTCGCCGAATTATGCGGATACACTTTTTTATGTAAATGTTCTATTGTTTAAGATCTTAGGCTGGTATCTATAGTCTGTGCTCAAGACGGTGCTCATGCTCAAGTACGCGTTGGCACATACTTGAGTATGCGCATCCTCTATGGCGCATGCTCAGTACGCACCAATGCGTACTTGAGCGCGGAATTAAATCCCCGAAAGTTCTTCACCGTTTGCTTCGAAATTTTGACACAACGTTGCATTCTACGCGCGTACATATGTACCTAATATTATAGGATATATATAGACGTGTTTTTTATATATGTATGTAATGTTACATGCTAGAATTTCTCCTTGCTCTCTTATATCTCGCTCTATCTGGTAAAGCTAATAAATAAAAGTAAGAATACCAAAATTACTGCATTTAGAATTTATACCATTAAAGAAACAATTAAAATCTATTTAAAAATAACACGGTTATATTTTTTTTATTCACATGAATATGGTTTTATTGCAAATTCACCCACGCTACAACTAGAAACAAAATGCTCCAAATTAATAAATTACATACGTATACGTAAGAGCCGCTCACTGGTAATGAGTTATCTGTATTTAATACCCAATGCAAAGAAACAGTTTTCGAGGCAAGATCTTTATATCGTTTTACTGTACTCTATAAATCTCGATCTTCGATGTTTCGCAGCGTGATAGAACATTGCGTACTCGACGAATGTCTATTTGTCTACTATGTCAGAAAACTGCTACAGACGTAGCAGTTTCTTTTGGAATTCCGTAGCTGCTACAAACTGCTATCGGTGGATAGCAGCAGTTCGTAGCAACCCATCACTATCAGCAATAGCGAGCTTGCAACAGTTGCAAGTAGAACTGTTGAGGCAATAACCCCTAGAAATCTCGAGGCAGTGAGGCGGACGTTCCACGATAGACTCCGCTATTGTTTGGCCGCGGATGGGCGTATTTTAGAGCCTTCCATAAAGTAACATCGTTAGAATTTCAATTTATTTTGTATAGTTGTAGAGTTTGTTTTTCCTTTTTTGAATTTAATAGGATTCGTTTTTTATTTTCCCACTTAGAATTACTTTTTTGTCCTCCATAGCAGCTACAAAATGAATATAAGAAACTATACCTTTTACAGTAATCTGAGAGTACAGAAAACGTAGGCAGTATTACCTAATTGAGCAGGCATGCGTCTTGTTCGATTTATGATACACTCCGATTCGATATCTTTTGTTGTGAGTGATATTGAATGCGCGGTTGCCATTCACAAAGCAATCCCCCGTGTCGATGAGGGCGTACGTGTATGTATACCAGAATTTAAAACTTGGAAGTAATGGTTTATGCTACCTATAAATCAAAAGTTCCTTTGTGTGTATTTAATGTACATTTTAAGTTCGTATGACAGAATTAAGTTGTAACGTAAATGGGCTTTAAAACTAGGCATGGACAATAAGGATACTTTACTCGCGCCCGTACTAAAATAAACCCCTATATCGCTCTCAGAATGCTTGCTTATTTTAGCTTTATTAGTATCAAGCTGTTTTCGCCGTTATTACGTTATACAAATGTGTACTTTGTTGCACTGGATTATATTGGAAACGCTAAAGTGAAAAGTTTACTACAAATACCGTTCAGAAAGTCCCACCACATGAATATGTTACGATTGTTGGAACCGTAATAAATTGTGCTATTAGGTTAGAGTGTTCTCGTTTGTTTCATATCCTCCGAAACCGAATGCGCTGCTAATTTTAGAACAATCCCGTCGACAGAATGTAATCTGGTACATTGAATATTAATTGTTTTGCAGGTATTGTTGGATAATGTTGACTACTTTGTAACATGTAATATGTATATAAAATATACATATATGTATGTAAAATGTATATGCACTAATGCACATGGACGTAGAGTTAACTTATATATTAATTATTATTGTGATTGACTTTGCAAGTTTAATAATGCAGAATAGAAACAATAGAAAATTAATACTGACAGTTCGACAATGAGATATATGTATGTTTTTTATAAGATTTATTATTAATTACTGTATGAGTCATTTTATTCAACAATCGCTTCTACGAACTCCGCTATCCTATACGTTATTTAATTAAAATACCATTAAAGGCACCTCATAACGTAGATTAAATGTTGGCCGCCAAATTTCAGAAATTATTTTAAAGGACATCTATTGTGACCAACTTTCTTTTTATTAAGGGTGATTTACTCCTTCGTTTAAAACTTTCTACCTTTAATTTTCTAGCAAATATTGTTTTGGAAACTGTAATACTTTATGTTCACATTTGCGGATTTTCAACGATCTTGCTACCTGAGAGTTATTTGCCTTTGTATTCTCGATAAAAGTGGAAACCTTAACTAGTTGTTAATAGATAATAAAGGTCTTCTATTGAAACTGTAAATTTGGGTGTTTCTGCTTTATTTCTATTCTAACTGATTCCCAGGTAAGTAATTTCCAGGTCCCCTTAACGGTGTCACTGATGGACAGTGACACTTAGTCAATGTAATAGCTGGAGTTGATTGGGCTCATTCTCCTAGTGCAGCTTACAAAACCAGATTTCTCAATGTTTAATTTCAACGTATTATCCGTACACCAGTTGTGAATAGCGTCCAAGTTCGATTGAATGACTTGGCAGTCGGCAATATATTAATTAATCCCAAAATCAATAATATTCAAATTCCTATCACTAACAATGCAAAAAGTTTAGGTTTGGAAATAGACAATACTTTTCGGTTTCACAATCGAATCAACAAATACATAAAGACAGCTTACACTGGAACTAAATTTTTTCCCTTCAGATCTTTTCTGAATAAAACGGTCAAGAACATGTTATGTTGTGTCTAATTTCATTTATGTCTCAGAGATTTATCATTCCTGTTTGGATGATGAACTGTCTATCGTATCCAGAAAGTGCAGAACTCCTGCTTAAGATATATTAATGGAATTTGCAAATTTCAACATATTAGTCACAAGCTCGCGGAAACTGGCTGGCTAAATATGTAAATAGAAGAAAATTTTCGAGTCATCTGCATAGGCGAGCGCAAGACAGTGAATTAATTAAGTCAATAAATTAAACAAGAGTAGACCGAGATTGGAGCCTTGAGGGACACCAGAGCTAGCCAAGAATGATCTTGATTGATCACCACTGTAGTAAATATAGTTCAACCTGCTATCCAAATAAGAATTAAAGAACTTGAGAAACCACCGTCTAAGACCAAATCGGGATAATTCCTGCAGTAGTACAGAGTGATCGATAGTATCAAAAGCACGTATGAAGTCGGTATACATTACATCAAGCTGACTACCCCCATTCAGCGCTTCTGCTATAACCTGTGTTATAGTCCATATGTTGGTTGCTCATTGTAGATCGCTTAGTAATGAATCCATGTTGATAAGGCGATAAATGGTTGACAGGTGTATATCAATGCATAAATAACAAATTCAAACACCTTAGCGAACGTTGAAATAATAGCTTTGGAGCTGTAGTTATTAATATTGCCTTTGTCTTCTTAAAAACTGGACAAATACTGGCGACTCTCTAAGTAGCCGGAAACACAGGTTAAAAATTTGACATAGTTTGAAGTTATTTGAAATATTTAGTGTTAACCATATCTTCCCTGAAAGATTAAATTCGGCAATACATAAGGTAGGATCAGCGATTTACATAAAGTACGTAAAATTGCTAAAATTATTGTGTAGCATAAGAAAAGAAAACTGGGAAATTGAGTCTCTATATTACTTTAATATGTAAATGTTCCATTTCCGTAAAGCTTAACGATCGGTTCACAGTGGAAGAGAGAAAAATATTCGGAGACACATTACCTCGTGAATGTAAAACCTTTCGCGTATAAGAAATCTAACATCAAGCAATTTGTATATGTATGGATATGAAATGATTCTTTGCAGTACCAAAGCTATTTATTTTTAGATTCGAATACATCTTATTTTTCATATGATAGGAATTTATTCCTCGAATCGGAAATGCGATAGAGGAGAGCGAATACATTAAGTTAAGTAATCCAACAATAGAATTGATAAAGTGACAGCTACACAAAACAGAAAGGAATTTAAATCCTACGTAGGTATACGATGTTATATGTTAACAAGTCAATTCATGCGTGAAACATTTGTAGAATAACATATGTACCTGTGTAATAGATATTTTTCTCTATTTACTTACTTAATAGCATATCATTGTTCAAGAAAAGTAGCTCAACATCTTACGCACATCTTTAATACTACAATAAAAGAAGGGTGTTTATTCTGAACCCTACTAATGTTCAGAACTACAGATTTACATCCTTACTTGTTCATCAAAAATTATAGAAAGAGTTATGTACAATAGCATTGTTTCGTTTTGTAATAGGAACAATATTTTAAGTAAAACCCAACTTGGATTTAGGGAAAATTTGTCTAAATGGCAAATATGCGGTTATACATTTCTCACAAAGTGTTCAGAATCATATAACTACTAAGCACAACTTTTAATATATGATTTTATTGAAATCTGTTATGCGTGTAGTTTAATATAGTTTAATATGAGAAAATAAGACAAGAATTTGTATGTGCTATAAAATCTGATTTGTACAAATGCGTATATCGTATACTATCACTCACTTCGTCACTATATACTGAATAATAAGTTCAGAATTCTCCGCATTCAATAAATTTGTGCCTTCGCCAATTCAATTGATCATCTCTCGCGTACGCGCGTCTTAGAAACAAATCCTATAAATAAAATTACTGTAGACGGAGCGCTTAAACAATTCGTCGAATCTGACAGAAGATGTAAATTAGCGAGTGTTGAATGAAAAACAGCACACCACGGTAGAAATTCAAATAACTCATTTTTAAAGATAAATACACACGAGTCGTGATATTTCAAACACATTAACAGAGGGTAATAATACAGTGTATAAGTATTATGGTTACAAGTTTGATGATTTAGAAATTATTAAATTATTATGACGGTATTTGAATTTGATTGGATAATAATGAAAAAAAAATTTTTTATTATTGAAAAAGTATTAAAACAGTGGTCTAGTGGGTTGGTTGCTAGACTACTAACTTGAAGGGCCCGGGTTCGATTCCCGGCCGGCGCCAATAACATC
>JARFOC010112573.1:0-11531 GCA_031763485.1 Osmoderma eremita | reverse complement strand
TGCCACAACGACTACAGGCTGTCATTGAAGCCAAAGGTTACAGTACCAAGTACTGATGCAAATGTAACTTAAATGTAGGTACGCTTAATTTTGCGGTGGCATAATATGTCTTTATTTTCAGTTTTTCATAACAGGGATGTTAATATCATTGCATTTAATTTTTGTCGACCGTAATCGTGTAGTTGAATTTGTACATTTATTGAAATATTACTTGTATTTCTTGATATATAAATTTTTTTTTTTGCAAAACTACGTTGCTTTTATTTTTTGGTTGGTGTACGCTCAATTTTGCGAGTGACTGTAATTACCCTATTTTGAGAAAATGTGATGTGAAGATTTATGGCTATTGCTTATCTACTCATAATTGTGAAAGTTTGTTTTCAAATATGACATATTTCAGATCAAAATATTGAAAGAAATTTACTGTTACAAGTAGACAATTGCTTAGCAAGCAAGTGTAATCTTCAACTGCGGATTCAAGTTTCTCATTAATTTCAATCAATTTTTATGGGTATTATATATTTTTCCCTCAAAAATGAAACTGCGCCCTCCAAGGTTCTAAAAAAGTAATTATTCTGCCCATTGCATGTGATAGCCAGTTAATTAACTGCAATATTTTTGTTTGTTTGTCTTTACACCTGTATTATATCTAAAGGTACTTAGAAATTATGTAAATTTGTGATTTCTAAAATTTTTTATTCAAATTATGAGGGGATATCACAAATTTATTTTAATTTCAATATATAAATACAATTTATTGCTCCATTTGTTTCATAATTCGCGCGCTTTAATTTTAGTTCAAAGTCTGATCATGCTATAGCACACTGGGGTATCTTTTAACGGGAACGGGATTTTATGGAGGACCACTAAAAATAAGCGACCCAGGTAATCTAGATTTTTACTCCAAGCACATTCATGAAGATAAATCTATTAAACTATGTGATAAATATTCTATAACCAACTTACCTTGTCTCTTCAGTTTTCTTTGTACTCTAACATAATAATTACCGAAATACTACATGTATGTAGAATTCCTGAATTATGGGAATACTTCCGCAGACTACACCGAATTCACTAATTCTGGCTGGAATATGTGGTACATATATCTTATCTGTGCTACGTCATTTCACCTGCATCGTCAACCCAACTCTTATAAACAAAATAGGAATGTCCTTTCTCCCATTTAGGTCTCATATCACAATTAGTTGCCTATACAGTTACGGTCAGATAATTAAGGACAGCTTTATAAAATTTCATAAATCTTGCATAGTTGAAAGGAGTGTGTCGAAAGTCCATTAAATATATGGTGATTCATATTGTGTGTAGGTACTTCCCCCATTTATGTGCTACTACAATCCGGTGACTCATAACTCGCTCACTATAAAATAGTATCAGTAGACAGATCAGTAGACGCAATTGTGCTGTTGAGGCTGTTTACATCAGCTAGTTAAGGACGCTTGTGAATTCGTACATGTAAGTGGATTAATAAGTAAAAATTTTATGGTAGACGTTATATTAGTTGTAGTTGTGTATTGTCAAAGCGAAATTTGAAATTACAATTATCCTAATCATGGGAAAACGAAAGAGTTATACGCCGGAGCAAAGAAAGATAATAATGACTTTGAGGGAACAAAGGTGGTCGTATCGAAAAATTGCGACGCATCTAAAATGTTCAAAAACAATGGTTGAACACGATGTAAAATATTGCACAGATATTTTAACGTACGAAAATTGCCGAAGATAAAAAATGTATGATTAAATTAATTTAACGTATGCTCTGATTCTGGGTTGCCGGAACACAGCACGAGGCAAAAAGGTTAGAAGATTGTTAGAAATTATCAGCTACGCGCCTGAATTTCTTATTTAAATGTTTTGTCGTGAGATGGCGCTTGCTACTAATTCGATTGCCATATTTGTAATCCATATCGAATTTTGATGACGACACGTCCTATCGCTATGGCATAGCGACACCGCTAATCGCTATAATTGTAGAATGGGATTCCTGTGCTGGGATTTGTGATCAGAGCCGCCCGCTCGCTTGCGTACGCATCTAGCGAAGGCAGAGTTCCCACCATGATACAAATACATAAGATATGCTCATCAAGTACCTAAATTCACGTAATTTCATGTGATGGTTGCACAATATGTGGTTATTTATGCAAAGTTTTACGTACGCAGTTAACAGAGTTTTTGCCAATTCAATTAATGCATAATATCAAAGCGGCTTCTGTTGGGATATATTTACGAATCTACCAACACATTTACAGGAATTCATTACATGGGCCCACCACTATATTGCAGTGGTAGGTATCGATTCTCACTAATATATATTAAATAAATAATATTACATATTCCTTACAATGAATTTAATATAAATGCAGTAAAACGTAATACACGTGTTTTTTGGAATGGTCGAACTACATCCAATACGCGTCACAAATGTCAGCGCATGAGCATACCTTATGTATTTGTATCGTGGTTCCCACCACATATATATTGCATTTGCAACTACGACGGTTTTTTTATACATATGTTTCGCTTTTATTATATAGAATTTCTCAACTGCGCATATGATCCTGTCAACGAGGTAATAAGATGAAAAAATTCTCTTATTACCTCGTTGGGTGTTGTGGTTCGAATGTCCTAAAGTTGGTTGGTTCTATTTGGTCTAATTGTTCTTCAAGGCTATCCTGCATTGAAGGGGCCGAGTCTGACAACACCGTGCGAATATCCATAATGTACTGTGTATTCTACCGGGGTAATACATAAAGTAACCGGACCAAAACAGCCGATAGATTTGATATAGCTATACTCTGTTCCAAAAGTTTAATACCATGGAAAATAAAAGATGGTTTTTTTAAAACATTTTATTGTAACAATAAAGGTTTGCATTGCAAGTATTTTTATGTCGTTATTTAAAATGGAAACAACATATATTTTATTTATAAGTAGTTAAATTAATATTTCTTGCAAGTAAGGTTCCCCGGATGCCAAATAATAATTATTTTACATTTATACACACATTATGCAAGAAATGATAAGTTCACGCACTAACGTAATGTTCCGATAATTAATATGTAATCACATTCAGAAATGCAGAAGTAATAAAATGGAAATTAGGATATTATAATATTTTAATATTGGAGGAATAGGTTAATACAAAGAGAGACTATTTACAATTTCTATAAATTGTAAAAATAAGTGTAAAAGTTTTGTTTAGATTGAAATTGAAAAATATACGAACGCAAATAGTAATAAAATTGTGAAGGACACTATTCGCAAGCAGCACAATTCAAATTTGCCGCAATTATTTTTAGTAACTTCAACATTAAATCATAAAATTACCTACAATTTTGTATTGTATTAATGGGTATTGTAATGTCCTTAAGTTGAAGTTACTAAAAATAATTGCGACAAATTTGAATTTTGCTGCTTGGGTTGTTTATTGTTCCTGCAGCACTCCAACATCAAACAAAACTATTCCAAAGAGCAACGTGAACCTTTTTTTGCCTACATGTATAGCAGGCTACAAACCATTATTTCATAATTTTTACTACACTTTTGATGTATCCAATAATTGTAAAGCATCAGAGAATATTTTAAGCTGATACTGATTCTGAATAGTCATTTTAACATTTATTCTTTTGTAAGTTTACATCAAGAAAATCTTATTTAGTTCTTCAACCAAGTTTGCGTTATTGAAAATGTACAGTATTTTTATTTATTTTCATACCTTTGTACATTGAAAGCTAGTGTTGGATATGATGCATTGATCATCATATCACTCACAACCATTCATATATATCATACTGCTGTTTCGATAAACATTTATCGTTCATTGTCACCACAGCGAATATTCAACAATTCAACGAAGCTAACATTCCGTCTTATTAATATTAACTACATATAAATAAAATATGTGTCGTTTCTATTTTAAATACGTGCATTGCAAACCTTTATTGTTACATTGAAATGTCTTAAAGACAATCTTTGATTTTTCTTTGGCACCAGACTTTTGGAACAGAGTATATCGATATCAAATCTACCGCGGCCTGTATTGGGTCGGTTACTTTATGAATTACCCCGGTGGAATACGCTGGTTACCCGCACGGTGTTGTCATTCTCAGGTCCCTTCAAATTCAGGATAACCGTTCTTAGATTTGGAGTTGTGTTCGGATATGCATTACATTTGGCTTTGGTGTTTATCAACAAGCACAACATATTCATGTACACAACTGGTACTCTACAACGTTTAAAACATCTTTCATCTATGGTTTCCAAGAAGACAAGAGGATCTGTGTGTTTGTTGATACAAGTTGATGGTTGATATGCAATTGGTTGTAATCCTGCTGGAACCTGTCTATATATTTCTTTTATACTCGTTATATCACAAACAACTAAAATATTACTGATAATGGTAAAGTTAGTAGTAATCATAATCTATAAATGATATATATTAAAATTTTTAGGTTGATGAGAAAGCGTCACATTTACTCCAAGTCTTGAAGGACGTAGATAGAGATGTACTAGTAACGAAATTAAACCAAATCAAAGAAAATAATGATAATCATATATGTCATCTCTTTCTTGAAGATTACTTCAGAAGTAAAGATGCACATGTACCTTCAGAAATATATTATGATGAGGCTCAGTGTATTGTTAATATTTTCCCCCAATACTCTGTGGAATATATACAATCAATGCTGGAAACCTTGGGGAGTGAAAATAACAGAGTAATAGTTATATTACGCCAGCTATTGAAAAATGAGCCTATTAATTATACGCATAAACTGTTATCTAATGAACAGAGCCATAATAAAAGTCAGATGATACCAGAATGCTTTACTATGTATTCTCGAGCAACAACGTCAAATGATGGTTTTTGCACAAGGAATCTGGAAACACAACATGATAATTTCTTAAAGAGGAAATCTACTACCGAGCTTCCATTGGCACCATCAAAAATTAAAATAAAACCAGTTGTTTCTATGTGTAATACTACCTCAACTATGAAAAATACTTTTGTGGCAGAAACGTGTACTAGTTCCTCAACTACTAATAATTCACATTCGTTTGGTATGTTTTTTGTGAACACTTTCATTGCTAACTTGTATTATGAAAGTTTTCAATTGAGGTTCTGGTAGTCACATATGACTGACAGTTGAATGTTATTTACGAGATCTATTAGTTACATATGATTGACACCATAGTATTTTATTTTAAATATCATTATACATAGTTCAAAGGTTTTATGGTTTAAATTGTTCTATAAATATATCACTAATTTCAGTTATTTATTTGTATAGGTGTAGCGAGCAGTCTTCCTTTCTTAGACTATCAACCAAAGGTACATCAAAATCAAGCAACAATAAGTAAGTATTTACTGCACACAGAAGCTTTGAATAATGTATGTATTATAGATTATTGTAGATGTTATTAATTTGGCCCATGTTTAACTTTCCAATTAATTACTGTCTGACCACATTCAAGCCTGATATAGAAATGTTTTCTGCATGTTGTTGCATTGCTGCATAGGGTTTCACAACTGCAGTACATTGTAAAAATGTTTTCACTACTGCGTGTATTATTGTCACTTTGTAGTATTTATTTAGTGATGGGCGAAAATCATTCGAATGATCGTTCACTTAAAAATCATTCGAACGATTTTAACTAATGAATGATCGTTCGAATGATTTTGCCAACCGAACGATCATTCACTTAAAAATCGTTCGAATGATTTTGCCAACCGAACGATCGTTCATTTAAAAATCATTCGAACGATTTTAGCTTAGTGAATGATTTTGCGGTCCGAACGATATTTCGCAATTCTAAGTGAATGATTTTGTGTTAACGAACCATTCATATTTCGGTTTGTAAATAAAGTATTGTATTTCCAGTTATATATGAAATACTTAACCCATTATTATTGTATAGCAGGATATTGTTAAGAAAAATACATTTGTAATTGAGAGCAAAATTAAATCTCCTTAAATGTAATTAAATTAAACATTTTTACGATTTTTAAGTGAATGATCGTTCAGTTGGCAAAATCAATCGAACGATCATTCATTAGTTAAAATCGTTCGAATGATTTTTAAGTATAAGATACAGCAGAGATATTATACTAGTAGGATATGCGAATGCAAAAATGGGCAACTATCACACTGGAATGAAAACAGTGATGGAGCGCAATGCCGTGTGGGCAAAACATGAGAATGGAGTGTATTATCCATCCCCTGAGGAGAAAATACACAACCAAATCCACTAAGTTGCAATAAACAGAAAATCCAAAGGATCTGCATAAGATGTAAATATGAGGGAGGCAAATATATCATCAGACCTAGTACAAGCAAAACTAAAGGTGAGATTGGCGGTGATAAACTAATAAAACAGTGACTCAAGAATAAGGTACAATATGGAGTGGTTGGAAGGATATAGGGAAATAGTGGAAGATTTCCGAAAAAGATTAAACAAAAAAGTAGAGAAGGAAATAGTAAGTGATGAAGAATCTTGGAAGAACTTCAAAGATATCACCAAATAAACTGCCGAATTGATACTAAACTGAAGCTATGGATATCAAGTAACACGTAGGAGAAAGTTTAGGAGTGCAGAAAAATCTAACACCACATTATAGTACAATAGTTGAAAAAACGAAAGAGGAACTACAAAATAGTAGTAAAGAAAAAAGAAGTCAGACGTAGTGCGAGAAAAGATTGAAGGACTTATTATAATACCTTAGCTAAAGTAGCAGGAGCAGCGGCACAATCGCGCAAATGGTAGACTAACAATATAAATATTGGAAATTAGAAAGGTGAAAAACAACACAAAAAGATATTGCTCAAAGATGGTTGGAATATTTCCAAGAAATGTACGAACAAATTGGGATGGCATGGAAGTGATGAAAGACTAAGTAACGGTTGAACCCATGGATATAAACCCAATCAAAGCAAATAATAGATTTGAAATTGCATAAATGAATTAATAGTTAATAAAATATGGTTAGTATTTTTATACTAATAAAACATAGAAACTCTGTGGGTACACATGGCACAGGAGAATTATAAGTAAATATCGATGAAACGTCGGAAATTCTAGTTGTACAATCAATTAACAAAATCTGGGAAAACGAAGTTATACCAAAAAACTGGAAAGAAGGGATCATTGTTAAAATATTGAAGAAAACGCATACCACAAAATGTACATATTGGCGTCCAAATACCGCATGTAAAAATTACGTATGAAATGGATAGAGTCTTAAGGTAAACCAGGCAGAGAAATCAAGCAAATAAATCATGCATAGATCAAAAATAATCATTCAACAATTTGTGGAATTACAAAATCAGATGTACATTTATTTTATTGTTTTTCCAAAGGCGTTGAACAGCTTAAGAAGAGAGAAGCTATGGCAAATTGTGAAAGAATGAATTACCGCACAAATTTGTACTTTGATAAAATTTTGGATGGTGTACTGTCGAAAAACAATCAAAATCGACAGTGGCGTAAAACAAGTATGCATACTTTCGCCTTCGCTATTGATCATCCCGATCGCTATGAAAGACACTACAAAGGGGAAAGAAACTGGAACACACTGTTGTCTTAAACCAACTAGAAGACCTGGATATGCCGATGATGTCTTTTATATAAAAAAAACTACAACGTATCCAAAAGAAGAGTAAAAAAACCAAAGAAAGTGGCAATGAAAATTAATATAAAGAAAACAGAAGTAATGAAAATTAATACCCTACGGGAGAAGGCAGTGGCGTTAGAAAATGAAGAAAAGGGAAAACGCCCACATAAGGAAACAGCATTTTATAACTTAAACAATAAATGGAAATCGAAACCATTGAAATTACAGACAAAGATAAGAATTTTTAATAGTACATCATGTTAAAAGTGTACTACTCCATGGTTATCAAATTTCGAAAACTACCAAAAATGAGGGAAGAAATCCCCAAATGTCTATTAAGAAATGTCTAAAAAAATATATTAACATACTTTTGGCGAAATAAGATCTCACCTTTCTTTAAAGTAAAATAGCTTCAGAATTACAGAAGATATGGAGCAATGTTTCATTCGAAAGTTAATTGGTTTTATTAGGGACACTGATATCAATATCCTGTCTGATATTGGCCTGACATCTATATAGAAATGATATTCCCGAGAGAAATTTCTACGAGACTGGGAATTGCCAAAATTCAGGTAAAAGATCACTTTCAACATTACTACATGACTTCCTGGCAAGCTTCAAAATTAAATTTGTGCTGGAGTTCATTTTTGTTGTTACAACAAAACTTACACAAACTTCATCTAACCACACCTAGCCTTAAAAATTGCACCGAAAACTCAAGTAACTCAAGATAATCGACGTGGAAGAATATAGTAACTCAAGATACGATTGTCTTCGGTCGACAAATAGGAGATACTATTCAATGCAGGCGTGTAATTTTGATCACAGTATATTGAAAATGTAAGATACGACATTCTTCCAGGGAAAAGATGAGCTGAATAAAACGTTTGCTGTATGTAACTCAAATAGTGGAAAATTTGAGTTACTATAGTCTTCGTTGGACACGTCAATATGTATATTAAAAGCTATGGTTTATGACGAAGCACAAATTCACACCTATTTCTTTTGTAAACTTTAAACAGGACCGGGCCAGATAATTTCCAAACTGTTCCGAATTTTAAAAAGGTAATGTGAATCAGCACTAAAAACTGCACAACTTTATTATTTTAAATAAATCTCCATGTTTAATAATAATTTTAAAAAATACCATGATACCCTGCTCTATTTGGGACAATCTGTATGTGTCTTATAATAAACCTTTTCTAATAAATTCTCTATTTTCTGTGAAATAAAAAAAAATGGTTTAGTTTATTTAATTTTTTTACATTCACAGGTATTCAGTGTTTTCATGTTTTTTTGTGTCCATACTTTTTATCGTTTATGACATACGTTCGTTTTTCGAATTTAAGAACATTGCAGTGTGTGAATTATTTAGCCCATAATCTGTTCGTATGTTTGTGTTGTTCTTATTAAGATGTGTTATTTAGGAGTGAATGAACTGTTATGATCACTTTATTAATATTACTATTTTTTTTGCAAAAAATAAAATTCACGATTCTTCATTGGAAACACCAAAATTTTGTTATGAAACTAAATCTTTGTGTATAGATTCATTTGGCATTAATTCTTGCATTATTGTTGCTTTAGGTAGTAAGGATCTTCAAAGCACTGCAGCACTATCAGATGATAGAACAAGCCTAATAGAATCGTAAGTTATTGCTCATATACTTTTACCTCTGATTTTAAACCGACCAATTTTTTTAGACAAGGTGCTGTCAGTACAATAGCCATTCCAACTACAGAAATTAATACTAGTTTTGAAAGGTAAGTGTGCGTGTTTTTGTATGTAATAGAATAAATAAGAATTCATAAATTGGTACCAATGGCCGCTGCAAGTACAGGTAATTGCGACCATACAGGTACAGAAATTAATAAATTTCTTATTGTTAGTAGTAGAGTAAATGCCAATTTTAGATAGCTAAAATATTCAGTTGTGTACCGTAACGTATTAATGTGTGTTCATAGCGCGAAATATTGAGATAGTAGACTGCATGTATGCAAATAAATATGCCATTGAAACGATAAACAACCTTAAAAGAATAATGAAGTCTGAATAATGGATGTGCTGTTCCATTTCAACTTGTTCAGCTATTTGCATAGAGAATATGGTTAACTATTTTCAACTAAACTACAGACATTTATTTGACAACCTTCTTCTTCTTCACTTATTGTTTTGACTTTGGATCATTCACTCTGTTCAATACATGTTTGACAGATTACAACACAAGCTGTTGGCTCAAATTTATGAATAACATAAAGTATCGCTGCTGTGAGAACTGGCCCATTTGGGAATGCAAATCTAAATGGGCCAATTACTTCTTGGGCACTACTTTCTAGTAGAGTAGTAACATTTAATTATTTGTACCTTTTCTTGCCTAGTGTACGTTAATATTGTAATATGTTTAATTTTGAATTTGACGCCGGTATTGTCCGCTGGTATTTTCCCGCCGGAATGGGAAGGGGCGATTGTTAGGAAAAGAGAAATAGTCACGTTTTTGATAGGAATATTAAGTCAAGGGAGGTATTTATGTTATTCGGGGTAAAACGAAAAGGCCTTTCTATTATCGCCGCCTAACTGTTAACTTGTGTATTGAATTCATAGCAGTTAACGGTACTTGGTGTTATTCCGTATCCGACTTAAAAAAACACCGCAATAAAATACATCTGGGATGTAAACGGGCATTTTTACCCTATTGTCCCAATATCCTGAATTCTAGGAACAGGTACTTTTTCGGAAACCATAACTCTTGACTAATATACTATATACAAATTATATTCCGTACAGCGATATTGGAGGGAATCGGAGATTGCGAGGGGTAGCCAGTCGTTGGGGTTTAGTTAAGGAAGAATCATTTTTTATGTATATGTGTGTTTCAAATAAAATGACATTTTGAATTATTGGGGCCATCTTTAATACTTTTGATTGTAAGGTAAAGAAAATCAAAAATACCCAAGCGAGAAGTAATAATGTAAAGGGAGATATTCAAGTATGCGAGCCAGATTAACACTGACTACGATCTGCGATCAGCGCTGCTGCTTGCGTACGCATGCAGCGAAGGCAGAGTCCCCACCACGTACATATATTGCATTGGCAACTACCACAGTTTTTTATACATATGTTTCAGCTAATAGACAGATGTGAAATGCGGGAAATATTCATTTAAAATTTGCGTTACAAGTTACAGTCACAATTTTTTGTTACTGAACATATTTAAATGAAATCTAAGATAGCCATTACTATAATCATTTATTAATATTAGTTTTTCGATATTTTTAGATACAAGGATCCACCTGTTTATAGAAGATCTTCAACTGCAATGAATGAAAGGTCAGTAATGTATTTTTTTTTTCTAATTTTGAATATTTTTTTAATGAGCGGTTCAAGTCGCTGGTGAAACTCATGTTTACTGGTTAAACTATTTGGGGTGAGCTATACATCTTTATATTTTGCAGACCCAATCAAATAGCAGGATCACTAGATCACCGCCACCACATGGACTACGGCGATATGTTGGTACTGTAAGTGCTAGGAATTTCCTGATAAATTTATAATGTTTAACACCTGCATATATAGTTCTAGTGAGGGTGAAATCGAATCCGATTCTTATTGTAGCGTTGAGGATGAAGAAGCGGATGTTGATGATTATCATACTAAACCTAGTCTATCATATGACAACAAATTGGTTTCGAAAATAATGGAAATGTTTCCCGACGCTTTACCAGGATACATTAAACAGCTTTGTTTAGGCAGGGTAGCTTCGCCGCCTGATATAGATTTCATTCTACAAATTATGTTATCAAGTAAATACGAATTTTATGCAGATTATTTTATATAAAATAATGATTGGTTGATTTAAGTTTTGATCAGATTGCTAGAGTATGTGTTTTGAAAAAGCATTTTTTA
>JARFOC010112553.1:0-11534 GCA_031763485.1 Osmoderma eremita | reverse complement strand
CTGTAGTTTTTTCAGACGAAAAATGTTTTCAATCTTGTAATAATGGCAAATTACGCGTTTATAGACCAAGAAATCGTGGATTTGAGGAAAATTACACTTATTCAACAGTAAGTTCTGGCCGCTTTTCGGTTAATTTCTGGGGATGGATAAATGTTCATGAACCTGACGTATGCTGGAAAATAGATGCACGTTTAACGGGGGAACACTATAGAGAAATATTGGAAAATGTTCTGTTACCATCCATAAGGACTACCTTTCCCAACAATTTCGTTTTTCAACAGGCAAGAAAAATAATTTAATTTTTAGCTTAAAAATAAAATTATACTTTTTTCTGTCTCAGGACAATTGCCCAGTTCACACTGCAAGGATTGTGAGACAATGGATGGGTGAAAATGCAATTGATTTACTACCTTGGCCCTCGAGAAGCCCGGATTTAAATCCAATTGAAAACATCTGGGGAAATATGACAAAAAAAAATAATTCTGCAGATTTTAGGCCGAGAAATGCGGGGGAATTTCAGGACAAAAATGCTTGGGAGAACCTTATTGAGGAATATGACATGTCGACACTAATTTTGTCTATGAGAAGACGGCTTGTGATTGCAGCTAACGGCGCTGCTATAAGTTATTTAAAAAAGCGTTGATTTTTAAGATTTAAGAATTGCTTGGTTTTTACTTTTTTGAATAAACTTTTTTTTAGCTAATTTTAATTTAGCATTTCGTCTAATAGATTTATTACCATTTTGTTATATTTCATATGTGTATTTTAGAAAATAAAAAAAAAGTTGTTCCCTTCACGAAAGTCACTGGATAAAGCCAAATTCAATCTACGGAAAAATAGGGAAATTTGTCTCAAGTATCGTGCACATTTCGGTGGCCGCAATTGTACAAGCGATAAATAATATTATGAAATACTATCTATTCGTCTTCCTTATTTATTTAACGCAGTTAAGCTTGTTAAAATATCAAAATGCAAAAGCATCTTCCATCCATTCGCACAAAGGTTAAATCAATACTACACTTTAAAACCCTTGGAATTGATTCAAAACCTCAGCACCGCAAAACCGAGGACAAATCGCAGGCTTATTAATAACTACCGCATTTCTTCTCGCCCCACTACATCTTAAAGCAAACTTAATCTCCTCTGACCGCCTATATATACATTTCATCTTGAGATAAGCCGGAAAATTCGTCAGTTCACGCGCGGTCTGATTGATAACCGACGACGGAGTTAAGTGAATCTCGGTATTCGGGTTTGGATTCTTCCGAAAGCCGCTGGCCGATCATTCATTGTGACTTTCCGGATGGGATATCGGCTGGCTTGTCGTGATATTTTTTCAGGGATATTGCGTGACAATAGCGTCGATTTCTAGTAGTTGTGAAAACGTCTATGATTATGATTGATGGCGGGAATTTAATAAGTGATAATTATATGGTCGAAAGTAACAACTTCTGGATAAATAATAGAAAGGAATTCAATCTTTTTCTAAACTATTACCATTGATAAACACGTCATATCGAATTACACCTCACTTCACAATAGATTGATTAATTCGGGATTGGTATTTTGGGAATACGTGGACATTAATCAGAGCGTTTATTTCAAATATTTGAAGACGCGAAAAAGAGAATTTAGAAATGATAGATCCCTGTGAGATGTATTCCAATATAAAAATCTATTCAAAAAATATAGCCCTTAACAATTGAGTAAAGGCAACTTTAAAGGCAAATTATTCTCTTGGTCAAATTAAATTTTGATTTGTACCAAACTTCCAATTTCGATTTCAATGATGACGATGGCAAAGCTATGCAATTGCATGGACATATTTCGAGTATTGGTTACTATCGAAATACACCCTGTAAGAGCGATAATGGAAGAAACACACGGGAACAAAGGGAATCTATTCCTGATTTTCATAGATCTTGAAAGAGCCTCCAATGTTGAAATCTTCAATATGGCAAGCTCTAAGTGCATACAGTGTGCCCGAATACCACGTACAAATTGTAGCGAATATGTACAATTTCGTTCAGACACGCGTCAAGAGTCCAGCGGGTTTATCCAACACCTTTTACAGGAATGTGGATGTCCACCAGGGAAGTGTTTTTAACCCTTTACTGTTTATTATCATTATGAACTACCCAATCGTCAAGATTCAAAAGCCAACCACGTGAAATATTTCACATGCTAATAATATTGTGTTGATTTCCGAATCGGAAAATTGGAAAACCTGGAAGAGTGAGGAAGGTCATTAAAAGACAATGAATTGTGTATTATCAAAACCAAAACGGAATATATGTTCTGCAATTTTAACTTCATAAAATCTAACTTGCCCGACGACTTTGTGCTTGAAAATACCAAACTACCAAGAATTAACAGATTCAAATATCTGGGATATGCCATTTCTGACGATGGCTCGATATATGGGGAAGTTTCACATCGAACCACAGTAAATCAAAGCAGTGATGTATGGGCAGCAAAACAGGTCCATGAATAAAAGATTCAGACACCTGAAATACCTATGTTAGCAGGGGTAACACCAAAAGACAAAGTACGCAATAACTACATTAAGTGTAGTTTGAAAATAGCTTCTTTATCAGATAACATGGCAGTCATGTTTAAGGTGGTACGGTCATCTAATGCGAAGACCCGAAGACTATAGAGAGAAAAATGTCTTTCTACTGAAACAGAGAAAAGAATACAAAGGAAAAGAAGACCTTTCATCCCATGGTTGACATTGGTCCAGAGGGATATCAAAAAATTAAAACTAGTTGAAAAAGATGTACATCGAGGATTTTATTATTTTTGTTATATCTTTGTAAAAATTAAATATTAACAAAAACATCTTTCCAATAAATTCCTTTCAACATATTTTTTAATTCAAGGAAAATATCACACCATAAGCTACCATCTCCTATCTAACATGCAAAACCTCATTGAATTGCATTATGTACAGATCGGAAATAAACTGCAATGAAAAAATCTGTACTTCAATCCTGATCAACCATAACGAGATTCCATCCCGATCGCTTCGACTTGCGACGCTTACGGGAATATCCGCTTCTATTTTCCGATCAGCACTTTTCGCTTCTAAACCGTCACCCTATCACAATTATGTATTACTAAACGGAGTTAGAATATCCGACTAGTATAACCAGACGTTTTTCGGTCAACTAACAACCGTATCAAGAAGCACTCAAGGCTTCTTGCCTCCGCCGCTTTATCGGAAACCGTTCGGAAAGCGATCTGAAATCGGAAGGAGCGAAACGCCGCTTACCGGTAAAGTGAACGAGTTCAATTTTATCTGCGGTGGTCGCCTCTAACGCCGAGAATTGCTTTTCGAGGGTTGCCCGAGCTTGTTTTCCGCCCTGTAACGAGATATCGACGGTCTTCATTAGTGCTGGACTAGACAAAGCGGGATTATTAAAAAATCCTTATTCGATGGAATTCGCCCAGTGTAAGAATACCTAAGTCGGCCAAATACAGATTTTATTGTTGGTTCTTACTTCTCTCGACGCTGAAGTTTTTTTCTTCGTCAATAGATGTAAGTAGGGAATACTGGCGCAGTCAGTAGGATATTCGATGTAGGATTCCTTCTCAATTCTCCCTGTCGGTGTAGCTATTCTTTCCCCACAACATCTTCACTGCTGACTACCTGAATGCCGTATTGATGCAATAAATGGCACAGTACTGTTAGACAGAAAAACACAGAGTCGTTCATAGATACATATTTGTAGAAGGGATTTAGTAGTATTTCGCAAGAATGTTTACTGTGTTTTTCTTGAGGTACGGCCAGTAATCAAGGTTAATATGTCAGGATTGAGATGTGCTTTCGCATAATTTTGTATGGCCGACTAGTAGGAAGTTTTTGACAATTTATACATTTTAACGTGTTGACATTGGTAAAAACACGGCCAGTAAGAAAGCATGTTATTGACAAAAAAAGGTGGCAGTCGAAAGGCGGTAGTCGGATGTGGCAACTACACCCCATCAAATTTTTGCAGTGTCTAGGGAGTTCATCGGGCAGTGTGCGGCCTAGCATTGGCTGATGGAACAGCACGCGATTTTTGTTGACTGATACGAGGTATCTTTCTCTTAAAAATGCATACATTTGAGGGAGTACGGAGATTGACGCCGTATCGTCTGGTACCAATTCAAAGTGAATTACACCTCGTTAATTTTATCAAAACTCTTGCGCATGATCGCAGCTTCTGCATATTGGCCATGTGTTAACCATTGACTTGGTTTGTTTTGTTACAATTGGGTTACGTAAATGGAGATGCTATGGATTGGCGAGATATTGATTACAGATTTGTATTCGTCACTGTGACTGTACTGCAGTCAATTCATGAAGCACTTCTCTGATTTACTTTTCCAAGTTTATGAAGATAGAAGCCTATTGTCCACCGCGAAGGGCCAAGTTACTATAGCGATTGTCGCTTACTGGAAGCCAGATTGGCCTCATATATATGTTGAGATACATATATTTGATCATATCTGAATTTTTTATACAAGTTTTGCGCTGTCAGATCTGTGATAATATCTTGACCTTCACCTTCGCGAAGTATACGAGCAGTGTCAACAGCTCATCTGCCTAATTTCCAGTAACGACGCAAATTACCAAAATCTATTTATTCGTCTTGGGCATTTTTGGGTCCACAAAGAGTGCACCATAAATAAAATCCCAAAATAATTATATTTAATACACAACATTTAGATGACTGCAACAACTTTAAATGCTAGAGTGTTGAAATTTCAAAAACCTCAGTTGGCTATATCCACTAAATAGCAAAAACGAAATGTATTGACAAGGAGCCCTATTCTGCAAATTCGACATGACATCTTAGTATTCGATGTCGCAATGATTCCCTCACAGCGCCTTCTCACGGTGAAATATAGAACCTCGAAGTTAAGTAACTTCCTGTTGCAAAAAAATAATAGTGCGCATAATAGCTGCCTGATACCTGCCGGAAAACGTGATTATATTTGTGATTTGAAACAGTAGAACCTTACCATTATAACAGGAGGAATTTGTTCAATTCTACCTTCTTGAACTAAAGCTGCTTCGACTTGCATAATCTCTACATGCTTCTCTACTAAGGTATGAATTCTATGTCCGTAACAGACAAAGTGTCTCAACATATCTCAAGTCCCGACGTACAAGTCTCAAATTCATGTGTGATCTTCCCTTTCAGCTAAATCAATAGCTGAGAATTCTGCATATGCGAAAGCTATTATAAATACCATAAATTATTCGTTTAGCAATAATCGGTTGTTAAGGAAGGCGTTTTTTTAAGGGGCATTCTTTGGGTTGCGTTGGCTTGTTGATAACCAATTCAAGGATCTACCGTTTGGTGAACTAGTTAACTAGTTAAATTTTTGTTTGTTTGAATGAATACTTTATTTTTTGATTATAAGATCACCTCAAATATAAACCGCTTTGTAAACAATCCAGATTATCCCTTCAGGGCTTTTTGGCGTAATACGTTTGGGAAAAAAATGCAAAAACATCTTATTTCTCAAAATCAGATCTTTCACGTGATGTTAAAGCACACATAGAGAATGAAATGTTGAATAGGAACTGAAAATATACAATCTTATGGTCAAATTTATATTCGATTATGTTATGCTCTGTTACCGAAGTTTCCTAAAATATAATGATTTACTCATCTCACATTGTAGCATAAATATAATTTATATATAAATTTTAATATTTAACAATTTCACAGCAATGATGTTTAATATAGCGTCAATAATAACAACAATTTTACTTTTACTTTGGTAGTTCACAGAAAAAAAGGATTTCTGTATTTAGGTAAATCTCATTTCTTGACAAAATTTACTTCGTTTAAAAAAATAGTTAATTAAACTCAGAATGATTACTTTAGTGAATAAAATGAATCCCTTTGACCGAAGTATTTGCTTTTCTTTAGAAATTACTTGGGCGAAGTGAACACCTCTCGCCCTAAGAATATATTTTCTTAAAACGAGCCTTGCATATTCTTCTTTCAATTACTTAGAGCTTTCTTCCTTCAAATAAGAAATACTTCATTGAGAACAGATGGAACAATAACTTTACTTATGAACATCTGCGCGATGACGCAATCGTAAAAATGCAGCGCCCAGTGTTATTCTTAAAAAACTTATAAATTAATGCAATAATATTACATGACTTTTTGATAGATGTTATTAATCATCATGGAAATGGTGTCGTCTTGTAAGTTCTTATTGATGATGTAGATGAGATTGGTATACAGGTGGTGTCAGAAAATACGACCGTCTCAGTTGAAGGCGATCCGAATGTCGAAAACACTTCGGAGGCATGTTTGATGTAAAAAATCGTTTACATTCACATTCACATTTACATAAAGTTATTTCTAATTCGTTACCCGTTTTTCTTTTAGAGCAACCCAGATGCAAGTGTATCCAGTATAGTACAATCACACTTTGATTTCGACTTAAAAACTTTATTGGAGACCAGTCCTGTTGGAAAGGGTGTTTTGAATGATTATGAAAGTTATAATCTATTAGATAACACTAGAAGAAATAGAGTTACGGATTTAATATGCAACCATATTTGATCAACGAATTGCATAGCTTCTTTAATAAAATATATTCTTAGCCACCAAAAAGCTTGCCACTTATCTGGACGACGAAAGCACTGAAAAAGGTAAGACTAAGTCACATCACTATTAAATATTTTCATCTTCAACTTTATTTGTTGTTAAATACTGCTGCTGTAGTACAATTGAACATATTAGCCCATTTAGTGGCATGTCGCCGTAGAAAACCTCTCTCAACAGACCACTGAAAATTCTCTATCCAGGAGTGTATAGATTCTTTTTTCAACATACTATTGTAAGTATTTTAATTTGTGCTATAATATTTATATTCAATTTATTAAACGGTTTGTTATATAATAAGACACTATAATTTTGTTTTTGTGTGTTTCAGAATCCAGGCAAACTAGATGCAAGGAGTTCAACCTTACATAATTTATGAAGTAGCATCGATTACAAGTATTAGTAACGTATACGTAATTATTGATAACGTGAAATATCACTATAGGTGTATGAAAACCGTACTAGATATTTGCTTTAGATGTTTTCATGTTACCCACATAGAAAACCCATCTGAATCAGCGCATATTTGGACACAGATCCAGAAATGTTTTATAATATCTGGTTAAAGACTGATGAAACCTACCTCTATATAATGCATTTTTGCAATTTATTTGATTAGATAGGAAAACCTTGCAATTAATAAAAGCATAGTAGGTATATTAATGGGACATTCAAATGTAATATAGTTATATTACATTTGAATGTCCCACTAACTGTCACAGGCGTTTTCTGTACTGTATTAAATACAGTACAGATATGGTAACCATTATAGAGCATATTTAGTGGAATCATGTCATTCTAAAATATTTTTGTCAATTGCCAGTTTACATATTCATATTTCAACTGTAGAACATGTGCTACGAATGGGGACATATTTCGTCGCCAAATATTTACAAGCTCATTATAACTCGTGTATCTATTGTACTATGATAAGTAGTTAGTATTCAAAATAAACTGTTTAAATTAAGAAAATGTGTCTATTTTGTATAGGTAGCCCAAGGACTCAGTTTCTATATGTATATTTTGTTCCTATAGTGCGGCTGAACAATTCATAGTGTGGTCTCGGTCAGAAATGAATGATAGTATCGACATCGGATTCTTCTTTGACTAACTTGCTACGAATTGTCCAACCCTTTTCATTTCTCCAGATTTCGTAATGTGTATAGATCTCTTTCCATTTCTAGGTTCATATACGCTAGTATACTTAAGAAATCGAGCAACAGTAAAATTTACGGTTGGAGTAGGGAAGCGCATGCGAACTTTCTACTCCTACCGTAAATTTTCTGGGGAACTGTGAACATAGAAATGGAAAAATATCTCTATATGAAAACTACAGTTTATTTCTGGGAAGCAGTCCCGCTTATTAAGGTAAGTAAATAACAATTTCTTTCAAGAAAGCTATTACTTAAATCAAACCAAATATTGTTTGGGTTAATGCTGGAGTTTTATTGTTTCAAATGTGCAACTTCTTGCTTCAAAACATCGGATCATTTTATTCAAAAACACCGATCGACTAATCCAAGAATGTCGATGGCTTCGTATCAGTAAATATATTTACTTGGGTGACGGAAGTTGGCTTGCTTAAATGAAAGAAATGTATTTCTCGTTATTATATATTATCTAACGACCACACAAGCCATTAGAACCAATGACGCCACAAACCGAAAGGTTGACCCCCCAATGATATCCACCCTACTCGGGGTTGCTCCGATATGAATATTCAATAAAATTCCGAGGTGTGCCAATTGACACAAAGAAAAAGGTTAATTCCGACCTGTTCGGTGACTCCGTACTTTCGATCTGACTAACCGGCCTCCAACAGAAGACATCGGCCACTCTAGGTCCAGCAGACCGCGTCCCACTAGCTGATTGGTGTGGAACTCCTTCTAGAAGTCCCGATGGTGGTCGGTATGCACCAATATTATAAAAATTCCCAAAAAATAAGGATTGTCTCCGTAATGTACATATATATATATATATATATATATATGGAAGGATTAACAATTATTACCTTGGTGGTGAGGGCTTCGCTTATTTACTTCACGTGTCAGTCAATTAATCCACGAAAATACCGTGAACGTTCCCCAATCGAGTATAAATTTAGGGTGGATTTCCCATAAATATTTCCACGAAATTTACTTTCAAAGCTAATGTTCCATAAGAATCCGATAACACGCCTGACTTCGAACACTTGAAGGCTTAAAAAGATCGAATTTTGACTATGAATCTGCCCACAGTGCCTCTCCCTAGATTTTATCTGATTTATCGATTTCTGTTAGATATCCGATAACCGATCGTTATCGACCGTCGCGTCGCGTCTAATCTATCCACCGCTAGATGGCCTTGCTACCCCCAATTCGCAGGGATAATTTATTTTATTTACAAAATATACTTGGGATGAAATCGGCACGATACAATCATCTTGGATGAAGTATACATTTCAAGAAAGAAATTTTCTTCTGTACAGTAAATAACTTCTTGCGTATATATAAACGTGCCGTTTACTTCAGTGAAGTGATTCTTACTTATTCTAAGAAAATATTTTTCTGTGTGTTTTATAAATCTACCAATCGAAAAAAACCAAAAAGCTTTTGCCCCACCAAATATTTTATGTCGATATTTATTACCAGTCACAGTGATTTTCTCTTCCACTCTTTCCACGCATCCAATTATCGCCGATTCTAACGCAGCGACGCCGATCTGCCCCAAACGAATCGCCGATTACAAACCAAACTGGCGACGGAATTAATTAATTACTCGTGACAGACAAACAACTTTTCGCACACACGAAAATACATACGCATCGTCATGATGGGACACGGGCGGTTTAAACATTCACCCACGACCGCCGCGATTCACAGTCGCTATCACGCGCACATCGTTAATCGATATAATTAACTGCTAATTGCGAATTTGCGGACGCCCATCAATCATAATTACGAGACGCTTCCTCCGCTCCGTTCGCGTGACGGAAGCGGTGCGCGAAATCCCAATCATCGGGCGCGACGTGAAAAACCCGGCGGTTCGTTCCTCTCCCGTCTCCCGTGGTAATACACCCGGGACGTGGTACGTGTAGCGAGTTAATCAAATGTTTGTAAAGGATATCGTCGACAGCGATCGTCGGCGAGATAATACCCGAGCGCGGATGCAAACCGTGCGAGGGGGAAACGTAATTTGTTTGTTCGCGTTCTCCGCGCGGGTGGTAAGAGGGAGAAAAGTGAAGGATAGGAACTGAGCGAATACGAACAGCCGCTGAGGAATTCAGTTTTTGACGGTAATAAATTGCCTTTATTTGTATTTGGTGATCCTTTATTGTTTTTACAAGCAGATAATATGTTTTGTACAGTCGTTGATAGAATTCGTGTTGGTGTTTCTGATAATAAAACATCTCCGTTTAACGATTTATTTACACGAACTGGGAATAAGAGTAAACCAAGATAAAACGAACATAATAAGAACTGGGAGCGCGCGAGAGATAAAAACAAGCTGGGATATTGAGATACAGTTGGGAAGATTGGGATTTGGAAATGTCAATAAGTTCGTGTACTTACGGGTAGGAGAAGAAATAAATGCAAAGTAAAGCAAATAAACTTGTATAGGAATTGGTGAAGGTGAATCGCATCATGATTTCCGGGCTTTTCCGAAATCAACAACTTCCTCTGAATGACCTAAAGTTGATATCAATCTGACCGTGTTGACGAGTACATTACGAAAATCGCATCGAAAACCCCATTTCTCCGACGGTTTTCCAAATATATTGATGGAAAATTCTTAAAGCATAAGTCGAGTACTGTTGGACTTTCGAAGAAACGAACAGGAATTTCCGTAGTCTGCGCGTCAAGACGAACCCATTGATGTATAATTTAACGTTATCTGCCCAACTTAATTTTTCAATAATTGAATACCTTCGACTTTTACTTGGTGAAGGTCCATTATTAATAACCAATAAAATGTTACCTATCCTTCACAAATTTTATTACGAAGTAACAATTGTTTCGCCACACAACGACTTCTTCAGACAAACTAAAAGCCCGAGATAATATAGTACGGAGAGATGGGGCACTTAACGTTAAAATTGCGTGCCTATCCCTCTGGTGGTCTGCGGACCCTACTAAAGAGGCTACAGCGCCAAATCTCATATACTTCAAACTTGACAAGATGCATAATGCCATCCAAATTTCTATTCATTCTTCTATACAAGCTTCTTTTCGGGCAATATCATTCACAAAATGTGCCTAAATGCATTCTGCCGTGCAGATCTTTAAGTAGCACCTGTTCTATTTCCAACTGTAATTCTGTTATGAAAGTGAGCGCACAAATTGCACAAAAAACATGCATTGACGGTCTCGATTAACGCATTCCTGAAAGTTGTATTTACAATTGGAATTAACCTTTTTGCTTACCAGACGGAAAACCATAAACACAGTGTTCGGATTAGTCCTGCCGCACAAAATTGTTAATTCTACTTATTTTTCAAACACAATAACGCACCAAGCAGCTTTAACAATAATTTTATTCACGTACTGACATCTACAATAGCAAGCACGCTAAAAACTAATATAATATACCTTTATCGTTATTTTGTCAAAATTGATATATATCAAATTTTCACAAAAGAAAACTATACACATATGCAAATTACAAGTAGTAAAAATTGTAAGAACACACAATTAATTACTAAAGGTTTATAAATCAAAACGTAAATTAAAAAAAGGTGAATTATTGCATTCTAATTGATCAGTAAAGATAGCAAGGACTGTGGGGCAGCAGTATAAACACACTGTTCGGATTACTCCTCCCGCACAAGTATTAATTAATTGGGAACGACACGTGTTTCGGGAATCCACGTATTCCCGAAACACGTGTCGTCCAGAATTAATTAATACTTGTGCGGGAGGAGTAATCCGAACAGTG
>JARFOC010112523.1:0-11535 GCA_031763485.1 Osmoderma eremita | reverse complement strand
AGTCAGTCGATGAACCAGTTTGATCTTCAGATGATGACGAATCTGTTACATGAATAATAAATTTTTCAATGTCATCTCGCAAATTACCCACTATCCAGATTTCAACATTTTTTACATGTTTCATGTAGTATTGCCAAATATCAATTGTTATAGTGCTATCTGCTCTTCGAATTAATTCTTGCATATCTTTTACCTTAAATGCGGCATTATTAGTTTTATAGAGTTTTTAACTTTTGCCCATACCATTTCAATGGGGTATAACTAGCAGTGGTAAGGTGGTAATCGAAAAACTTCGTGACCTTTTTCTTTTGCAATTTCGTCAATCCTGATTTTATCATACTGCGGTTTAATTTGTGACACGCAAAACAGCAAGTCTCTTTTTAGCATATCGTCAGTGGCTGGTATTTGTTTCTCACGGAGCCAATCAATGATATTGTTGTGTTTCCATGCTGCCGTTGGAATTTTTTCAAATTTTCTGCAGGAATAGGAAGCATTATCAATTACAATCACTCACTTCTGCGGTATATTTGGAAGCAATCTCTTAATAAATCAATCCTCCTATGTGTCTGAATCCATCTCATGGTGAACATCAGCAGAGCTTTTCTTGCAGAGAAATGTGTATTCAGCAACAGAAACAGATCAGTTATCATCACCAGCATGAACTAGTGCAAAACGAAGTCCAAGCCCTGTTGGGAATTTCAAACCAGTACTTAATCCTTGGGTAAAAGCTTGTCGATTATTTTGAATTGTAGTGCCTGTACAAGTTTTATTTACTGCATGCCCTGAATTCACTCATGGTTCATCAGTGTATATTATAGTTCGACCTGAAATAATTAAAGTTACAGAAATGTCAAACAACAATACCTAAATTGTACCTTCTTCTTTAAATTTCTTGATTTCTAGTATTTGTGCCTCCAACGAATAATGTCGTCTCGTTCGATGAGTATACTTTTACGTCCTACTTTTAAAATTCGAAACCCATGTCGTGTAACAATCTAGGTAACGGTGCTCGACTGAAGTTAGGGAGATGATCGTAAGCATTGACAGCAGTAAGAATTGCATTTAATGTAGGTGGCATATTCTGTATAAAGAAAAAAATGTTTGTATTCGGTCATTTAGTTGTATGCCTTTCCCTTTGTTAGGGTTTTTTGGACTAGATAATGAACCAGTTTTTTGCTCCTGTTTTATATTATATATTGTACGCTCTGAGCAACCCAAAGCTTTACTTGTTGCTTGAACAGCAGCACTCACATTCATAGTTTTATTAAAATAATTTAAAAATTTGTAATCACACACTTCTCCTTCAAGCTAAATTTTTCTCCCTTACGCCGTTTTCTCCCTACAGGCTCCATTAAAGCAGTTGAAATTGTAATTAAAAATGTAGGTTATAAAATTTCTAACACTCAAGCAAAATATCTATATTACCCTGTGCAGACTCGAGAAAGATGGAAGCGTTCTGAAAAGAACGATTTGTACAACTATATATAAACAAATTAAGGTGGAATTTGATTTAAAATATTTTAAAACTACGACGATAACGATTGACAGCAGTTGACGCTAATAGACAGATAGGTTAGGTACTTTGCCGACGCCCGTATATGTAAATAAGTGCAACATAGCAATCGGAAGTGAAGATAGCGCTAATAACAGCAACTAAGGATAGTAAGAGATAAAAGTTGCTATTATATCCCATACTACATACGGAGGTTGAGAGGATCTATAGCGTTGCATTTGTTGAACTCATGTCATCGCGAAGAATCCTAAAATGTCAAAAAAATATAGAGGGAGCCATGTAAACAATATAACTTTAGTTCGTCACTAATTTTTGGAATAGTCTCTATATTTCAAATTGGCTTCATTGTCGCTAATCTGCAGGTGTAAAATTTTATTTGAATATCTTCAATAACTTCGGAGATATTTACGTGGTTCCATAATGTTATTCATCACTGTACATTGTGGATGTATTTCCCTGATTGCGGTCCTGTTAAAGTCCGCGTAAGTTCTCGGCCCTTAATAATGATAACCTCTGTTGATGCTCCCATACTCATTGTGTCGGGTGAACCAATAGGTTTAAATTTTAGTGTGGGATGAACCAATAGGGTTAGCAAAAAAACTTGCGCTTTATAAAAAAATACGAGAACAAACTTGTTTTATCCTTGGCGTGGGCTGAACCATTAGAAAGTTATAGACAGTTAAGAAAAGAACTTATTTTGCCCGGTTTACTGCGTTTTATATAAAGCTTTTCTAGTTTCTTTTTTTTAATAATATGTTTGTTTGCTTTCAGGTTCGACCAATTCTAAACCTAGTCCGCCGGCACCTTTCAGCACCTTCGGCTACAAGAAAGAGAACAAATTTCGCGCCGAGGCGAAGATAGAAGTGGAGAAGATGGACCAACCGACCATGACGAAGCCGAAATACGAGACGGTTGAGAAGAGGCAGAGACCGTACAGCGTTCAGACGACCAAATCCGCCCCCGACGTGATCGTGACGCACTGACACTCGTGCCACGTCGAGGCTTGGGAACCGTACAAAAGGCGACAACCTCGGCAATTCCTACGAACCTCGTCGAAGACCTCATCGGGAGAAACGCACATTAATTCTACAATCGACGCGCGTTGCTGCTGTCCGTGTGAGAGGGACGTCCAAACACAGACTGAGGCGGACGGAGAATTAATCACGTGATATTGTAGTGATTTCGTCGTGAATAACACTAATTTTGGTGAACCGGTGACTCGTAAGTGACGCGAGTGACAGTTCTTTTCCATTTGGGATCGTGGACGATCTTCCCGCCATCTTCCGAAACTGTCATTATTAAGAAAGGAATAGATATATCATTACAACCTTCAAAAAATATTGCAACATTTTCATTATTATTGTAATTATGATCATTAAAACATATTATTGATATTAAGGTTATAATAATGTTAATTTTTGAAAATTCGTAAACAAAAATTGTTTGGATTGTTTTGATTACTGTTGTACAGAGATTTTATCTAAAGTTTGTGTCATGAGAAAAAAATGAATGCACCTTTTTATATAATATATATATAAATATTTACGAAATTTCCAATAAAGACTGTTAATATATTGGATATGTAACGATTTTACTTTTACCTTACATATAATCCGGGGGTAGTCAAGACTATAAATATTGACTAAAACATTGTAGTAGGAGGCAAATCAGAGATCGAAAACTACAGACCTATTTCCTTAATATCGAATATGTCAGAAATATTCGAAAAAATACCGTGAAACACGATAGTAAACATGGCATTTTAAATCACCTACAAAACGGTTATGTTATGCAAAGATCCACCATGCTTGCTATGTCTCTGTTAGACGAAATTGCTATGAGTCTTGGGGCAAGCGGAGTGACACTACTTTCATGGATCTCTCCGAGGCTTTCGTCTGTGTGGACCAAGTGCTGCTTGCTGGTAAAGCCTGAGATGGTAGGGTTGCGGGAATTGCCATTGAGATGCATAAATTCGTATCTGCCAATAGATGTCAGTGTGTAGTCGGTCATGATGGAGCAGGAAATGAGGTCATAGCAGAATGGAAATCTATAGAGTGCGTTGTTCCTCAAGGGTCAATTATGGGACCATTATTATTTTTGTTATATCTTAATGATTTACCTGCTGTTTTTCCCGATTTAGTAGTAATGTTTGCGGATGATACAACAACTGGTCTCTTTACTAATTATAAGTATAACTATAACGACCTTTTTTTAAAAAAAATATGTGCTTTTACACACCCATAATACAAAAAGCACAATAAATAAATTTCTATTACCACCGGCTACACATCTATCAAGGCTTCCAAAAACAACATTGCACCGATGCATACGAATTTATAACCCTACATCCCAAGTTCCCTAAAGTCACGAGGTGTGTAAATTAAATAATGAGACTGACAACGTAGCGATTGAAATGGCAACACGGGAAGCACGGGACATGGAGGGGCGACAATTGGACATTGTAATACGCATCAGTGGAAGTTTGAACTTGATCAAGTCATTTGGTTGTCAGTTGACGTATTTTCCGTGAACCTAGTTTTTGTAGTGCGTTCTACAAATGAAAGACATTAATTTCAAGCGACGGTGTGCTATCAGATTTGGCTTCAGACTTGGGCAAAGTGCAACACAAACTTTTGTAAAACTTCAGCAGGCCTACGGAGGCAATGTTTTGTGAAAAGCCCAGATTTTTCGGTGGTTTAAGGCATTTTGAGAAGGAAGAGAGTCGATGGGAGATGAGCCACGCAGAGGAGAAGGCCTTCAACTGCAAGACCAGATGACAATGTCGACAAAATCTGCGATCATGTGCGTTCAGATCGTCCGTCGACGGTCAGGATGATCAGGCACCAGTTGAATTTTGTCTCACACCACCGTTCATCTAGCTTTGACAAATGAATTGGGAATGAGAAGGATCTGCTCGACAATGGTTCAAAAAAACCTTTCGCAGGAACAAAAGGACATCAGGAGAGAAAGGTGTCTTGACTTTTTGGAATCGATTGAAAATAATGAAAATTTCTTTGAACGTGTCATTACTGGTGATGAGAGTTGGGTGTTCGAATATGACCCGGGAACAAACCGCCAGAGCATGGAATGACACACTTCAGGCTCTGCAAAGCATATGAAAGCAAGAATGAGCAAATCGAAGCTCAAGAGCATGCTGATTTGTTTCTTTGATAGCCAGAGAATCGTTCACAAAGAGTTTGCGCCTCAAGGTCAGAGAGTTAATCAACATTTTTACCGAGAGGTTCTCGAAGGACTCCGAAAAAGGGTAATGCGTGTAAGACCAAACATCAAGAACGATTGAATCCTGCATAATGACAATGCGTCTTGTCACAAAGCAATTTCCATAAACGGTTTTTTGGTCGGTAAAAATATTTCTGTGGCTCCTCAGCCTCCTTATTCACCTGACTTGAATGCTTGTGACTTTTTCCTCTTCCCAAGATTGAAAATTCATCTGAAGGGACATCATTTTGGGACACTCGAAAACATTCAAACGACTGTAACCGACCAGCTAAAGGCGATTCCAATATCCGAGTTCCAGCACTGCTATGAGGAATGGAAGAACCGTCTCCAACGCTGTGTGACTTCCCAAGGGAGTTATTTTGAGGGAGATAACGTTCAATTGTAAGTATATTCAAATAAAAATATTTAAATATATCAGTCTTATTACTTAATTTACACACCTCGTATTATCACTCTCGCAATTAAAAAATTTTTGAAGCTTACCACGTTAATTGAGAACGTAAGCTCCAATTTAGCTTATAATAATTAATGCCTTACAAAGTACAAACTCCGTGGGTATCGATGGAATAAATATCAAGATCCTTAAAGCTTGTGCTAACATAACAAGGTTTATACTAACAAGTCTCTTTTACTGGTCCCTTGGAAGAAGGATTTTTTTTTCGGGCTTATTCAAGGTAGGTAAAATAGTTTCTGTTTATAAAAAGGGTAAATCTTAATTAATATCAAATTATCGGCCATTATCAATCTTGCGTACGATATCCAAAATTTTTGGGGGAATTGTTTTTGATAGAATGTATAATTTCCTGGAAAAATTCATTACGTTAAACCCTGCGCAACACGGCTTTGTAAAATGAAAGTCAACCCAATCGGCGTTATTATCATTTATAGCAAAAATTTATGACAACTTAGTCAATGTTATAAGGAGGATGAGTCTGTCATGGGCTTGTCAAAAACGTTTGACCTAGTCACTCACAATTTACAAGTTGGAATCATACGGATTAAGAGGGACGATTAGCTTGCGTCATATTTATGTAACAGAAAGCAGATGATGGTTATCAATAACACGGTTTCTCTCGAACGTTCGGTAACGTCTGGAGTACCGCAAGGATCGATTCTAGGACCGCGGCTCTTTTTACACTTGTCAATATTCTACCAAAATATACCGACGATCATAATTTTATAATGTATAGGGATGATAATACCTATACCACCAACTTGGAAGATCTGCAGATTATATTTTGGGGTGCTACATTTCAATTATGCGCACGAATAATAAGTAACTTCTAATGATTCATTTACATATTTTGCCATTCTAATTATGTCCCTTACACATTGCAACCTGCTTCTGAAGAGGAAATAATCAGCATTATGTCAAAATTTTCAAAAAGAGACAATGCTGAGGATGATTAAATACCAAATTTTCTTGTAGACGATGATAAAGTTGTACTATGGAAACGTACCAGAGTAAGTCCAGTTAATAAATTAAAAAAGAACTAATATAAAGCAATTGTTAAAAATTACAGACCTATATCAATTATATCCAATTTTACTAGGATTTTTGAGTGTATTAATTACTCTTGCTTACTCCATAAACCATGTATTGTATCGTCTGCTCAGCATGGTTTTATACGCAGAAGGTCTACAATCACAAATCTCAGTATTCAGTATTCAGCGTATTAGCTAATAACTTGATACACAAAGCCAAGTTTACGTTATATATACGGATCTAAGTTGCGCTTTTGATATCATTGACTATGAAATACTATTAGGTAGATTATCAGCATTCGGATTAAACTCTTCACTGATAAGAGTTTTACAGTTGTCGCGAAATATAATTCACGAATGTAAAGGTAGCCAATCCAGTAGCACTCTGGGAGTTTCATAGTAGATTTAATAGAAGAGGTAAAGGGATTAGACTAGATAAATATATAGAAAGAAAGAACAAGTGAACCAATATGAACAAAAAGAGTAGAATTAGAGTATATTGTTGGATAGGTAGAATGAATGGAATGAGAGAAAATAGAAAAACGTAAATTACCAGATATTGTGTTTTGTGTGAATTATTATTATGAGAGAAGAAATTAGGTACGTAAATGATCAAATATATTAATTTAATTACACTGGTTGCAAGTTAGATGTGATGTATAAATTAGTAGAGATTATAATGTATCTCCAGGAACGTGGAGAAAAGCACCACTGGGAGATGCAAACTTTAGCAATATAGAGTACGGAAATGTAGACAGTTGATCCACAGTTGGCAACCAAGCAGATAATAAGAGTTGTGTACCATCTATAATAAGAATGATATAATAGAGACTACATGAGGTTAATGTGATTACAGAGTATACTGAGACGACAGGAGTGGCTAGTAGAAGAGGTATGAGACCACATAAGATGCGGTGGCGCTGCTGTAGTCGCATAAGGGACGACAGATCATTATTAAATGATATATCTTTATTTAAAATTTTACATTCTGGTTTGGTTGTGAGCAAACTTGAATACGGGTCAACTGCATGCTCACCGCACTATGTTTATCTTCTACTAACCGTCGAGGAGGTACAGCGTCGTGTTTTGAAATACCTCTCATTCAAAATTGAGGGGACATATCCGGAACGAGATGCAAATTATTATAATTAGGGCGAAATTTGCGTGGAAAGTCCTTCATGGTTATATTAATTCCCCCAATTTACTTTCCTCTATTAATCTCATTGTTTCTTCGCGCTATTTTTCTACCTTCTAATTGCCTTTGCCTCATACTAACTTACTCCAAACCATGTGTCGTAATGCAGACGTATTTTATGATAATATTATTTTGATACAAAATATAGTTCAATTCCTTATTTTCCCTATCCTTTTCGTATTGTATTCATTTACGTAAATTACTTGCATTTGTAATTTTAAGAACATGTGTGTACCATTTAGTTATTCTAGGATTGGTTATGCCGTTAGACAATAAAATTATATTATTATTAATTTACTTTAGCGAATCAAATATCGACACCCGAATACCTACCGCGCGGTTTTCGAGGACACCCGGAAACCTTTTCAGACGAAAACGCCGCAAAATATCGCAGCAAAATTCTTACGTCCGCGAACGGAATTTATCTGATATTTCTCAAAGACGGAACGATCTGACGACCGGCCAATGTGAGCGCCCCGATTAAACGCATCGCGGTCTGGCGGGGCGCGATTTTAGGCGAAAAATTCTCCCGGGCAGTCCCGAAGCGTCCATCGAAATTTAAATACTGCGTTACATAGTCCAAAGATGCCCGTAATCTTGGAAGAATACTCCTGATCGAAAAAGAACATCATTCGACTCGCAAATCCTTGCAACGGAAACGCAATTTTATGGTAATGCACGTCCTTTGTATGCCATTTAGTATATATGTGGCGTTCCACAAGGGTTTATACAAGGCCCGTTATTATTTGTTCTATTTACAGATAAACTACCTCTATGTGTGAACTCATAGATTTGGTTATATACAATCTATTGTTATTGAAAGTATATAAATATATTTAAAAATATATAAATAGCAATGTATTGCTATGGTTCTTATCAATATCTTGTCGTTTCATTGTTATTGTAAAAGTTCGTGAGCCAGGAAGCAATCGCTACCATCGAATTTTTGGTCATCTAGGATAATTGAATACGCGAAAGACTGCCACCTATAAGATTGTTATTTGAAATTTAACATTAGAGATTCCATTAATATCCGTGGCTCAACCGGTAAAGACGGTCTCTGTTTGGTAGGGAGTAAGGGTAATATAGCCAACGACAAGGAATGGGCATAAATAATGTTACTAAATCAAAAAATTACTTTATTGTTTTATAAGTTGTAAATTAACACAAACTATTATGCATCACACAACACTGCACCACAAAACTAGTTTTTAACTAGTTTTACGCACCACATCACGAATCTACCAGACGAAGAACGACACGCCAGTGGAATTCATCGACTCCAAGCTGCTACCACAGAATCACGAGGGCGCTCGAGAAGGCCGTACCTGCGGTATAGTGGATAAACTGTTCGACGATGCAATTAAATCGCAGAACAGTACAGTAATAATGGATTGCCGTGGCGATGCTGACAGGAATATTGGATGGTTGCGAGAGTAACGGGGAGAAGAAAATAAACAAATTGAAAAATGTAAAAATCAGAAAAAGTAAAGTTTGTGAGCAGAGAAATAAAGAAAAGATAGTAAGAAAAAGAGTGCTAACAAGGAGTGATTAGGAAAGTGAGGTGAATGAAGTATTGGAAGGAGGAAAAGTAGTGACGAGAGGGTGTAGAGAAGTGAGAAGTGGATGGAACACATAAACACACATACACAAGTTATATTTTATAAGGTATTTGATATTAATTCATTCGTTAAATTATATGTGCGTATTATTGGTAAAGTAACATTTTCGAAATTGAGGGTTTTGCTCAATTAGTTTGTGTACTGTAGCTATATGTTCTGAAATTGTCACCTCCATCGTTCATCCAGATATTGATCTTTCAGGTTAAAATGTTTTGAATGCTGATGAAAATCCGGAAGAATTTGATGATATATCTTAATCGATCTAACTACAACAGCCTAGTTCCTGTACTACATTATCTGCCCTAATCTAAATCATTAATTCCGTTAAGAAAACATCCTAAGCTTAGCTTCGGCCTCGCTTTCGCGATAACATCGGTGGTACATGTCGTTCTGTTCAAACCCGTCTACTCCTAGTCCGTTTACATACTCCACCTTATACATAGACGTTATTATAAATATTAATACTTGCCGCAAAATCGATCTCAACCATATCCCCGGTGAAAGTCCCTAGTCTACGTACGCTTTGAATGTAACGCCTCGTGGTCCCAAGTGTCCCAATCGTCCGAACGTGTTGCCACAGTGGAACCGAAATGTGTGTACTTTGTGTGTCTGCAAGCGATATTTCATTTAAAAACGACAGGACGGTAGTGGGCCCGATACGTTGGCATTATTCCAGATAACGTTGAGGAATCGATCGACGGATACTGTTGTTAAACACGGTTACGGTTAGATAGGAACTGTATGTGAATCGCGTTGGCAGAAATCAATATTATAGAAGGCTATATCTGGGGAAATTTGAAGCTGTCTGTCTATATTTGATATTGTCTGGTCTGGTTGGATGTATGGTTTAGTACAGAGTATTGGAATTGGGTTTCGTATGGATAGATAAACAACTTTAATGTCTTTAATGATATATACCACTAGCTCCCAAAGTGTGTTTATTTATTTCTACCAACTCCTTGCAAATAATTATTGGCTACTTGGCCGTTGCTAGCTATAATCATCTTCATGTCTATAATTTAGATCATAATTTGACAGTCGATGACTTGTGTAATTATATGAAGGCAAAGAAAATTGATGGAGTTCAATATGAGTCGCTAAAAAGCAAATATCCAGGCAGGTACTCATCCTTTAAGATATCCGATCCTTCCAAGTACGACGATGAAATTAATAAATCAGAATTGTTGCCTGAAAATGCTTGCATTAACCGTTTTGTATTCCCTCTAACACAAAAGAAAGAAAACACCTCGAGTTAAATGTATTGCATCAAAATATACGTTGTTTAAGAAATAAAATTTTTGAATTACAAGTCATTTTAGAAGAATGTGATGTTAATGTCGTATTACTTAGTGAACACTGGCAAACTGAAGACCAGATTAAGCAAATTACACTCAATAACTACTAGCTGGCTGCTTTCTCATGTCGTGCTATCAATAAACATGGTGGAACTGCTATATATGTAAAAAATGGTCCGTGTTTTAAGGAGAAGCTTGATGTGTTAAACTTCAATGTTACTAACGTTTTTGAAGTGTGCGCGATAGAACTAAAGTCAATACTGAATATTATTTTGGTTGTACTTTATCGCCCACCTAATTCGGATTTTAATACGTTTGTGGAGAAGTTAACTGGTGTATTGAATCTTCTTAATTGTGAGGAGAAGCTAGTAATAGTGGGTGGCGACTTCAACATTGACTTTTTGGTCCCCTCTACAATGCGGCAAGAGCTCGGTGATTTGTGTCCTGCCTACAATCTCCATTACGTAGTCAATCATGATACTCGCGTTGCTAATAACTCCTTGTCATGCTTAGATAATTTTCTTGTTAATCTAGAATGTGACTATTATTGTGTTTCTTGTAGAGACAATTATTTATCTGATCATCATACACAAATTATTACAACAACATTACCGCTTTGGCATACTGTTGCGAATCAATATGTACACAAGTACAAATTCTGTCAGAATTCTCTAAATACCTTTAGCAACTTACTAGCCAATAAAACATGGCTGTCTGTCTATGAATGCGATTGTCCCGACACTGCATTTACAACATTTTTAAATGTTTTCATTTACTACCATAACGTCTCTTTTCCATTCGTAAAATGTAAAGTGAATAAATCAAATAACATTCCTTTAATCACGCCTGAAATTTTACAAATGAAAGACACCTTATTAGTCCTTAAAGATATGAGTTCACAGTACCCTGCGTTTATTTCTGATTTTAAAAAATATAAACAAGTCTATAAAGATTTCCTGCATAAAAAAAGGCTTCAGAACAATGAATTGCTTATTAAATCTTCTTCAAACAAATCCAGAGCTATATGGTCTATAATTAGAAAGAATACCAACACTACTAAATGTGCCACTATACCTGATAGTGCAGACAAATATAAACTATATAATCATTTCAATAATTTTTTCACGAATTTGCCAAACAATATGATATCTGATAACAAATTATTTGACGATAAACAAATCAATT
>JARFOC010112501.1:0-11536 GCA_031763485.1 Osmoderma eremita | reverse complement strand
CCTTCTCCATAATTTATTTGATGCCCCTACTCTTTTAAATAAAGTCCCTTTCTTTATACCTGTTCATCAAGTGCGTCAAAACATAACTTTCTATACTGCAACCCCTAAAACAAATATCTTGTTCAGATCTCCTCTGCATAGGATATGCTCATATTACAACAACATTGCTGATAATTCTGCTGATATAAACTTTTCACATTGGCCGTATTTGCTAGGCATGTGTACTGAAGTATTTAGTATGTAGTTTTCTGTCTTTTGATTATCATTATTGTTATTGCTATCATTTACATTGTTATTTTATGTTTACCTGTTTATTGTTAGTTACTATTGTATTACTTTCAATATCTTTGTAAACTAGTATAACTTATGTTAAGTGCGGATTTATTTTATTCTATGGCAATTGTTGTTAGCTGTCTCACTCTTGTCCTGTTATTGGACTTGTATCTGTTGGGCAATAAAGGTACTATTATTATTATTATTATTATTAATAATAAGAGCAACTCATGTTTTTTTTTTCTGGCGCAGTAGAAAAGTATACTGTAGCAAAGGTATCAGAAAATATCATCAGTATTTATGGAAAAATATCATTTGATACATACTTTGTATCAGAACAAAGTCTATGTAATTATATTGACGCATCTTTGACAGCCTACAATCAAAAATCTTCCTCAAGGTTTGACCAATTGACAATGGAAGAGAAATATACTTAGGCATGTTTTAACTATTGAAATGCACTTATTTGAGAGTCTACAACAAAATTGAACGATACCCGCTGACCACTGATTGTGGTAAAAAGAATTGGTTCATTCAAACAAAAATGCATGTCAAAAAATTTTTCGTTTGGATGTTAGTTGGTGCAAGAACTTGCTGCGGGCAGTTCAATTGTCGGTAGCACTCTATTTAAACGACTTATAACCTCGTTTTGATTGGTCAATCAAGTACAAAAAGGTTATTTCATAAACGACCAATTTTAAGATCCATAATATTTTAAGTGTAATATAAACAGAATTAACAGATGCAACGCGGAAAATGAAAGATGTGATGACGTGACGACAGAAACGATCAAGTATGTGAATGATAAGAGAATACAAGAACTATGATGCCTGATAACAGGCATCATAGCACCAATATATAAAAAAGGGAGAAACTTCAGATGAATACCGCTAAGGTGGTAGTACCGTTGGAAAAATATTATGGCACAGATCAAGAGATTAGATTAGATTAAATTGCCTTAAGGTAAGTCAGAAAAGAAGAAAGTCCTAATGATACTTAGGCAACTTGCAGAGAAGGCAACCAAAACTGGAAGACAGGTGCATAGATTCATAGATATGGAGAAGGCTTTCCGCCATGGGGTAAAAGGAGAAGACATTTGGAAAATTGTAGAAAATGGAATAGAAAAATATCTAATACAAAATGTACTAAGTCTTTGGGTAAAAACACTGAAAGAAATGATTTAAATGCGCCTCTCTCTTGTTCTGGTTCTATTAGATATTTAGGAGTTATAATAAACAAAGAAGGAATAAGTAAAAAAGAAATACCTAAACAAATAAAGGCGGAAATAGTTAAATCGACACTGGCTTATGTGTGTGAATCTTGGTCAACACTTAATTCCATTGTCTTTTTGGACGTTTTGAAAGCAAGATAAACGTAATTCTTGTAATAACAATTCAGACGATTAATACAACACTTTTAATACAAAATTGACCGCTTGGATCTGAACAAAGGCGAACCTCTCTAGAGGGAAGAAAATGAAATTGGCGATGGAAGTGGTACGAGCGGCTGGTAAACCGGTTACTCCTAGAAAAATCAAAAGCCAACAGACTGACGGAAGTGAAAGAGGCATGACTAACCCGAGAAGATCAAATCCCATGTCTTAAGAGGCAAAGATCTAAGGGAAGCACCCCATCGTCCCAGGTGGGACGATCCCAGAAGAAAACAAATCTGGAGGCGGCGAACTGGCTGGGGTTTAATACCCGGAACATCCGCTAAGCATGCATCTGGGGATTCTTGTGTTTATTTTGCGATCAATTTTCTTTTTCATTTTGCATTGATAGCATAATTGAGGACGCAGAGACATCTTTTACATCGTAATATGTAATTAAAAGCTATTGGAATCCTTGAAAGTGGTTTAACTCAAAGCGCCTTTGAAGAAGCTCTCAACACGTCATCAATCGTTTGTAGTTGAGATATCAGCAAAGCACTGATGTGCGTGAACGTCATACAGGACGCACAAGAGCAACTTGATCAATTCATGGCAAATACTTAAGATTTTGTGCATTAAAAAACCGCAAAAAACACGGCGACAGAATTAGTGATTCGACTTTACGACATTCATAAAGTGTTAATAAGCGATTAAACAGTGAGGGATAGACTCCATGCAGATGGTCTTACTGCTCATCGTCCTCTGAGAGTTCCTGCTTTGTCGAGAGGAAATCGCGGAAGAAGATTAGAATGGGCGCAGAAACATTTAAATTGGGATCAATAAAACTGGGCAACTGTTTTGTTTACTGACGAATCCCGGCTTGGTTTGCGGCCAGATAGGAGAAGAACCAGCGTGTGGAGGCGTCCCGGGAATGCACAACGATTCGCAAGCTGTTCACAGCTTCCAAGGAGGTAGTGTAATGGTATGGGGTGGAATATCTCTTGGTGAAAAAACTGACCTCGTTCTCTTGGATCGGTATTTAAACGCCATTGACTGTCGGAAGATTATCCTTCAAAAGGTTGTGCTGCATGAATTGGTGAAAATTTTCAACTCATGCACGACAATGCAAGTCCTCATGCTGCAGGTATCATTCGTACATTTCTTCAAAACCACGAAATTAGTGTTTAGTCATGGCCAACGCAATCACCTGATTTAATTGAGTTGTCGTTATTTGGGCTATTTGGATCGTTTGTTGGATTTAAAACCTGATTTAAATCCCATGGAACACTTACGCGATTTGCTGCAAAGAATAAACTGCATCAAAATCTAGCCTTTGAAAGAAAACAACAATTGTATCAGTGTCTCGTAGGACAGTGGAATGCCAACTACCAACAAGAGCTAGACCACTTGATTGTGAGTAAGATTTGTAAAAATTTATTAATTTTGAAAGCCATTCCTAAATAAACAAACATTTCTCATTAAGTATTCTTAACTGTTTCTAAAAGTAAACAAGTAATGATGGTCGATTTATACCTTCACAAACAATTATTCACCTATGTGGAACAGAAATGCATTTCCTTGCTTGTCCCCTATATTATTTTGATGTGTGTATGATTGTATCTTTATTAGATTTAATAAAAACTCAAACAACACACACAGAAACTTCAAAGTTAAATCACAAGATTCTACGAAAGAAAAATTGATCGTAACCTATTCCCAAAAGCGAATAAAATAGAATTCCGAAGGTGCCTAACTTGTATTTTCCCCCACAAATCGACTCTACCCAAACACCATCGGACAAAAATTTCATTTACCGAAAATCATCGTTCGGCCACACTTTTCAACCTTAGCTTTATTTCCCGTTACTTCCAAGGGGTAAACACGGCCGATTCCCCAGCGCAACTAATGGAGCTTCGCCGCGCGAAGTATTTGCTTTGCTTTTGTGCCTTGATTCGATTCCTTCCGCAAACTAAACATCAGTCAGTATCTCCGTCTAGTTCACCGGCGCCGGTTTGAGGTGGTTTTCACTTAGACGACGAAGAGGAAAACGCTTAAAACGGGTGCCGATACTGCAGCGGCTGCGAGGCCAGTCTAAAAGTCGAAACCGAGTTGTTTTCGTGGCGGTGAAGATGAAATTGCTTCATCAAGAATTTGTTAGAGATAAATCGAGACGAAACCGGTCTTTGACGACGTTAATTGCACATTAAATCGTCTTATGTTGGCTGACGTTTAATCTTATTTAATATCTGAGTGGTTGTAAATGAGTATTTTTTTGTCATTTGATATTAACCGGGATCGTATTTGAACAAAATTTTAAATTCAACAGTGAAATGGCAATGGGCAATTCTGTTAAAGATCAAATGTATTTAGGTAGGTAGGTTATATAATTTTGCATGCATCAGGTAACGAAATAAGATCGTGCAATACAGAGAACTGGTATGCTATCATGAAAATTATTGGAAATACTTTTATTTTAATTAAAACATCTACTGCTGTTTAGCAATATTAATAGGTACTAGTTACTGGAACTATTATACAATTATTATGGGGCATATATAGAACGTAATGGGTCCATCACAGACAAAAAATTAGAACTGAACAGGGACAACATAGACTTTGAACAGAATTAATATTAAATTACTAGAAGACTTCTAAGAATGAGATGAATAAAAAAAACAATTCTCCAACTCTACACATTTAGCCCAACGCTAAAGCAGAGTGCCACGAATATTTTTTAAGTCGTTGATCGATATCTCTTGTCTACTTTAATATGAATCCTTCTTTTATCGGATACATACACATTTTGTATTTTTTGTTTAACTCCGAATTTTTAAAAATTGAAAATGGCCACGAATAAAAGTTTAATTCCAGGTTGTTTATTCTATGAGTACAAACTTCGTACCAAAGCTGCAGTGGCGGCGCGAGAAATATGTATTGCACTCGGAGATGATGCAGTAAGTGATCTAAGAGCACATAGGTGTTTCAAAAACTTTTCTTCTGGAGATCTCAGCTTGACCGATGAAGCCCCCTCATAATGGCCAAAGATCAGTAACCACGAGGATATTCAATATGTTGTGGAGGAAAAACCCAGTGCAATGTGCCTAGAGCTTGTATAAGGATTCAATGTGGGTGATGAAATATTCGTTTGCACCTTCACCAGCTAGGAAAAAGATGGAAGTTAAGCAAATGAGTCTCACATAAAGTGGCAAATTATAACAAATTAAGTGGTCTTACCATTTGTTCGGCAAACATTTCACGCAACAATAATGAACCAATTCTTGATCGGTTGTTAACCTGCAACGAAACGTGGATATTGCACTCAAATTCTAAGGCATTCGTGTCATTTGTTATCGCCTACTGATTCGGAACCACACACTCCCAGAGCTTCCTTGAACCCAAACAAGATTTTATTGTGTGTTTGGTGGAAAACAAGAGGAATTGTCCATTATGCGTTTTTGGAAAGGGGTCAAACCATTACTGCTAACTTGTATTGTGAATAGCTTCAGCTAGTACAAGCAGCACTCATCCAAAAACAGCCTTCTTTGATCAATCGAAGGAAAGTGGTATTTTTACGCCAGGTCCAATACCTGTTCAGAAACAGGGAAACGATAGCACACCCTCCATATTCTCCTGACGTTTCGCCAAGTTATTACCACCTTTTTTGTTTCTTCACAACTGTGTGAAGCATAGAAAGTTCAAAACTCGACTTGATGTAATGAACGCAGTCCGTCAATTTTCCGATTCAGAATCCATAGAGTTATGTTAGTTAGTTAACGTGGAATTTATCTAAAAATATTTAAAAATACGATGATAACGATTGACAGCAGTTGACGCTAATAGACAGATAGATAGGTACTTTGCCGACATATGTAAATAGGTTGCAACATAGCAATCGGAAGTGAAGATAGCGCTAATGACAGCAACTAAGAATAGTAAGAGATAAAAGTTGCTATTATATCCCACACTGCATACGAAGGTTGAAGCGATCTATAGGTTGAAGATTTTACGGGAACAAATAAATTCTTTATGAAATCATTAACTAACAGAAATAAGCTTATAAAATCCAAAACAAGAAATACAAAACTAAGAAATTCCGGTATCTGTACATTTCGCAAGCTCACATTGTTACTAACTTATTGTTAGTATAGCTATATATAGTATTACTTATTATTAATGAGAGGTTATCTTTTTGACGAATGAATGACAATAGAAAATAACAAGTTGATTTTGTTAAACAACTGTGGAACTATTTTTGCAAGGGAATATTAAACCAAGCAAATATAAATTTAAGCTAAAGTCAACATAGATAATGGAATTGCTGTATTTGAAGTTAGATTATTTAACACTAAATACCTTAAAATTGTAAATGTACATGTAAACACAAAGGTTTTACTTGTATTAAGCACAGCGACAGTCTTTTTATTGAACGCAAGAAATAATGTTAGGATTTTTTAAAATTTTGTTTTGCTTGTTGGACGATAAGATTACGAATACTTATTTTGTTTTAATTAGAAACTCAATTACTAACACAGTATGCTTACATCTAGCTTAAATATTTCTTAACAACCAGCTTCAAATAAACTCAAAGTTTTTACATCGTTTGCCTTAAATTAAATGGAAGAATTAATCTTTATTTCTTTGACCGGACTTACAGTATATTTGTTATTTGTTTATGTATTAAAAAAGTAATAGCAGATTAAATTTTCGTTGTTAACTGTTAGATAAAAAGTAATAACATCTTCTAGAGAAACTCATTCTTTCTCTAGAAACTTATATTATTACATTACAATCACAGTGCAATCAATAACAATTTAAAGTTTCATTGTATTATGTAACTCTGGTGAAGTTTCAAAACGGATTTTAAGGAAATGAAACAAAGACATTTTAAAATATTGTATTTCACTTCAAGTACCTACATCAGACATAAAGGTTGTGTAACGAATATTATTCGATTTACTCAGTATTACAATCATGATTGGTTCGTTATTCGTGAATAAATTTTTATTCGTCTTATTTCACATTTTATTTTTTAAAAGAATCTTGGGATTGTATCATGCATAACTGCCTTTTAGGAGAAATCCAAAACAAAATAGCGTCTAATTTCAATTTCAATCGTTGAACCGTACAAAGCCAGAAACGTTCGCTATCTGGTGATCCCCTATTACACTTGCAATACCGGGATAAGTTGCGATTCTCCCGAAAGCCGTCCTATTGTACATCTGCACAACTCTACGCCCTGATGAAACCGGTTTTACCCTTACCGCAGGGATGAAATATTCAAGCCTTCAGCTGGTTGTGTTGCGGTAACCCGATATTCATTCTTTTTTTCCAGCCATTTCGACAGGCGAATATCATCATCTCGCGGGGATATCCCGAGAGACAGGCTCTAATCCTTTGCCCGTAGATATGATGTGCCATTTGGTTAACCGCATTATTGTGACGGACTAAAGGGGGTCTTCCTATCAAAGAAAGATCTTCGCTGCCGTACTTTGGGATTGAAATGAAATTATGTATACGTTTAGGGTTATTTTTAAACGACTATAACCGAGTACCGTAACAGATTAATGCCATTAGACTGTAGGTTATTTGTACAAGGAAAGATAACGAGGGGTACTGTTATTTTAAGCAATCAAGTTCTATTCTGTTCCCTCCAAACGAATGTTTAAAATCTCTACGAAGCACCCTTATTTTATTTAAATAAGTATCCTTTATCAATAAAATGCAATATAACGTCTTTAATCCGGTCCCGATATCTATTCTCGTGCCTAGACTCGAAATTTAAGGCGTACCAAAAATCTTTACCACTACCAATCATTTCATTCAACCCGGGAAACTCGTCGCTATCACTGTTCACGCCATGCAAAGTCACTAGGGCCATACACAAGCCGTATTTGTTGAATTCTCCCCACTGGCGTGTGACGGTGGAAAAGGGAAACGCCAGGTCAGGATCTAGGTCCATTTGTCGTAGATATCCAGACAGTTTATCGTAGTAATATTGGACGTAAGTCTCTATAGATGCCATTCTCTCTGCGGATGATGATACGTATAGGAAGTAGGATAGGTCAACTGCTATAGATGATAGCCTAGTAGCTTGGAAATCGACCAGAGCTAAGTCGATTGGTTTGTCACTCTGAAAATAAAATATATAAAATGTAATAGGCAGGTAAGATGGGTGTTTTTCTTGACAATCCTTAATATGGAGATTGCAACCAGGTATGAATAAATTCTGGTTGTCGATATGTAAAAGTATTTCCTAGGAGATATAAATTTTTATGAATGGTACACTGCATAACACTCTTTACATAACAAAGATTCACATTCCACAGATACACCTATGGCAAAATGTATGGAGCACCCTACACATTGCTTAAGATTCTAAATGTTATACAGGGAAATTAAAAACGCACGAGTATATATAACTTTATTAACAATTTTAAAGATATTTCTTAATATTTTATGGCACCTCCTCGTGCTTTGATTACTGCACGAACTCTTTTGGGCATACCGTCCACAAGTTTCTTGCACAAGTTGACGGGAATTTTTCTCCATTCTTCAAAAACTATCTCTTTTCGATTTACATTTGTAAATGGATACTTTCTGCTTTAGTATTGCCCACAAATTTTCTATCGGGGATACAGAGGGGGCAATGGAAGCAGGGGAACATCATTACTAGTGAATCAATCTTTTGTCTTTTTCGCGGCGTGGCAAGGAGCATTATCTTGTTGGATGACATAATCGGGGTCATCTTCTTAATTAATAATTTTAGTATTGAAGGCTCCACAACTTCGCTTATCATGGCAGTATAGCACTTCGAATTCATGCGACCCTCGCACAAAAAGATTTCCCCTACACCACTGGCGGCCATACAACCCCAAATCATAACACTGCCACCTCCAAACTTTACTGTAGGGATGACGCACTCCCGGAGAAAAGCTTCGTTTGGTCTACGTCTCACATACATGCCTCTACAGTGCCCAAAAATCTAAATCAAAAGAGCAAAAAATACAAATTTGATTTAATAATTTTATAAAATGTAAAACCTAATGTACTAAATTAAATAATTTCTTAGCAACATGTTTTTTTTTGTTATTTAATTATTAAATAAACCGTAGTGCTACCTACCTGGATGTTGGATTCATCAGACTAAATAATTTTGGCCCAGTCATCAGGTGTCCAATTTACATGTTCTTTAGTCCACTCCAGCCGAAGTTCCTTATGGCGTTCACTTAATAATGGTTTATGGCGACCTCTTCTTCCGTGCAAATTTGCTGCTATTAGATAATTTCTAACTGTTCTGGGAGTAACTTTAATTTTGTGACGTTCCCACAGATCATCAGCTAGGTCTGTAGATAATTCTGTTCGCTTGCTAAGAGCACTTCTTACTAGAAAACGATGCACTCTGGGATTGATTAAACGTCTTATGATAGGTTTTGTTTAGAAATAAGTTTCTCTACACATTCAATTAAGTTAGAATTATATTTCAAACAATTTTATGGAATTTATTGTAGTGTTTTAAAGATATTTCATTTTAATTCAATAGGTGCTCCATTCATTTTTCCATAGGTGTATATGTAATAAGTATACCCTATTATTTCTTTTGTTCTGAACACATCTTTCATTTTCTCGTTCCTGTATATAAAATTATTGAGAAATCCTATGCCATCTGAAGCACTATTTCGACGAGCCACAAGATAGACATTGGACGAATCTACTTTGTAGCCAAAACTAGCAAAAATAACTAAGAGAAGAACGCAATACTCAACCCGATACACACCAATCACAGCAGAAGTGGTTTCTAGAAACAGAAGTTGAGTCTAGCCGGTAGTCTAGATTTTAGACTATGACTATGGTCATTAACCAAAAACTCCGTAACATATAGTAATCTATTGATTAATACTACCAAACGATCCTAAATCCAGGAAGGAATCCATGCTGGTTGGGTGAAAGCAATTTTCTAACAAATTTAGCGTTAAATAGAGACAAGATCTAGCCTAATGCGTTTCCCGATTGTAACTGTTAAAGAAGACATGATCAACACCACATTATGTAACCAGATAATCATGTAGTAATCATGGTAGAAGTAGAATCTGGAAACATAACCTCAAATCTATGTCTTGCCACAGAACAGTAATATGTAACCTTTATAACTGTTGCCTACTATGTCTCTTAACGTTACCTGTGGGAAGTACCTATGTGCAACGTTACAAAAAAGCACCGTATAGTAAATCTTAAGAAAAATGTCAAGATAATTGAAACAATCCCATCTCTAAGCTTAGTAAATTAGCAATCCCAGGCAAAAATGAGGTATTGCTTTTAAACATTTCCACCTGATAGGATCAAACATAAAATAACGAAAACTCACCTCATATTTAAACATTATATTGTTACACCATAAGTCACCATGTACAATAACAGCATCGGGATCAGCCTTTACACTAAAATCTTGCATGAACATCTTGAGCTCTTCATCTCTAAATTTCTTAGATATTTCCAAGGCGTTACCCGTCCTGCCTTCAAGCACTGGGTCTAAGTTCTTGGCCAAATCGACTATGGCATCGCAAAATTCGGTTTGGCAAAAGAATTTTTCCTGAACTCCATTGAAACCATCCACTAATCTTTGCCAAGCTTCAGGACGTTTGGTCCTGAAGTATACAGACGGAGCATGGAATTTTGCTAAGTTGTCCAAAACCAAATGGACGTGTTGATCGTCCATTGTTTTCTGCTTTTCCCAAAGCCTGTAACCTTCAGTTTTTAAATCCTCGAACACTAGAAATTCTTCGTTTATTTTAGCATCGGTAGCGTAGCATTTTGGAAATGTTACGAATTCCATATGAAAATTTTCAAATGTTTCTTTGAGGATTGGCAACACTGTTGTGTAAGCGTAGATTTCGTTGGAATACATCTCGTGTATTGGTGAACTGTTTCTGTAGACTTCATGGGTGGGAGCTGTTTTTAAAATTAATTTCTTGTTAAATTCCCCATTGGCACTTCTTCCCGAAAGTATCACCCTGTTTATAACTGCAATCACACCATCACCTTTCTTCGACTCTTCTAAAGGCATTAATTCACAATTATTTAGGTTTAGAGTTGATGCCAATGCATCTTTTATTGAACAAAAACGATTCTTCATTTTGCAACACGTGAATACAACGTTCAGGACAATGTTTGTAACGCCGCTAAAGCGGAACGACTGTAATAATCGTAGTACTTAATGATGACTGGCCTTGAAATTATTATATTTGCTTGTGTTTTACGATATTATATATGTATCTATGTATGTATATATAACACTAACATCCGCGTCACTGTTTTCTGAGAAATGAAGTGATTAATATGGGATATATTTTATCTTATTTATTACGACATATCGTCAAATCTAGTTTAATATAAGCAGCGCGGAGAGATCTGATACTTTAATTCAGGACTTGGTGATACGGTTTTCCATTTTTTTTTTTATTTCCTCATTGTTAATAGCTTACTACAATACTTAAGTATTTTCTTAAATTTTATATACTGTGTCCGCTTGGTAACGAAACGCTAGGGGTATTAACTAAACTCCACTACAGTTTCAGATAATTTCAATCGGGGATGAACCTTCTCCAGCATTTGGATTTATATATAGTGGCTAGTCACCCCAACGGGGTATCGCCGCTTTTAAAGCTTTCTAGATCTGGAAAGAAAAATTAGGGGTAGATCAATCCACATTCACTTCTGTTTATATCTTCTCGCATATGTTTCTCCATTTGTTTCTGTCTTTGGTCTTCTCCTGCAATCTGCGTACGCCAGCTTTACCAAGGTCTGTCTTCACCCCCTGTAACCATGTAGTCCTGGGACGGCCACGGCGTTTTCTTCCTCCAGGTTGCCATTCCAAGATGTTGTAAATTGTAGTTTTGT
>JARFOC010112490.1:0-11536 GCA_031763485.1 Osmoderma eremita | reverse complement strand
AGTTGCCGAAATACGTATCCAGGAGTTCTTCACTCATCGAGGTGGTAAGGGTATTTTTTATTATTTTTTACTATGATACAAGTACATAACCTAAAATATAACCATCAAAAAATCATTAACAATGGCATGAACTCGTAAACATGTCACAAATAATGCATGTACTATCTTTCAAAATCACGTATAATAGATAGTACAGACATCATTCGCAAAATATTAGCAGACGTCCATAGAATATACTCATTTCCGGTTTTCAGTTCGATGTATAATCCAGACATCATTGGCGAGTAAGGATTGTACTATATACATATTCTGTGTAGTACATTCCCTTACTTGCCGACAACACCAAGATGTAACCGTTCATCGAGATCTTACACAGTTTACCAAATTCCAAGATTCGAAATACCTGTCACTTCGTACTAATCTCCCTAGTACTAAAACGCATGTTAACACATCATAAAAAAATTATATATTATTATTATTATTATTATCTCATAAATTAAATCTGGTGCGCTGGAAAGAAATAGATTATCTCTAACTATAAAGGACATTCACACTTTCTTATATAAAAAACATTTACCTAAATTATAATATGTACAATTGCAAGATTTTAAATGTCATTGTCAAATGTCAAATTCAAGCGGGTAATTTAAAATCTTTAATACTCACATATTATAATTAAAAGTAATATAACATAAGAACGAATCCGAAACTGATAAAAAGCGATGACTTTAACTCGTAAACACCCGACAAATAATGCTCGTACTAGATTTTAGAATCATCTAGATAAACGGGCATTACTTGTAAAACATTTTGAGTCGGCCTTGCATCTTAAGGAGATTCTTCCATTTCCTGTTCATTCGATGTATAGTTCTGGCGTTGTAGGCGAGTAAGGCCCGTACTACAGATTCAATATCCCGTGTAGTACATGGCGTTACGCGCCGAAAATACCAAAATGGCCGTCCCATGAAGATAGATGCAGATTTGAAGATGGAAAATACTGATCTAGATAAACATTTAGAATAAATTTGGTTATAACATACGTACCTTAATGCAAAGTTGAATTTCGACGGCTATTCAAGATTAATTCTGATGCATCACCTGCGTAATATGTGTTATATAACCACATAAAATATCAAGAAACACATCAAACTAAACTAATAGCATAAAGAAAATTCACTGTCCTACCAATGTTGTCTGTCGTCGCCACCTAGGGAACTGATGATCTAAGACGTTTTGCATGGGGTATTTATTGGGAAAAATCAAGATACGAAATGATTAAAGATACCCCCACTTAATTGTAGGTTTAATTCGAAATTTCAACAACACCACCCCATTAGCTTAATACAATACATTGTTAGATTCAGTGGCGGCTCGTTTGTTGTGGTAGGGTAAGCACGGATCATTTAAATTCAATTTATTTTTCGAATTTTATTTGTTGAATAATCAACAATATTAGAGGTAATTAACTAGGCATTGAATATTATTATATCGTGTAAATACTATCAAGTCCACAAGCCTGCCCTACGCATTAATATACACAGCATACATTAGATATTAATCATTACGTGACAGATGACAGCGCAAGGGCATTACTTCAGACGTGGGTACAAATGAGAAAGCTATACGACGTAGGTCTCGACCAGTCAGGAAGGAGGTACTAGGTTGTGTTCTCGGTTTCCACTCTCCAGTAACCCGATAAAAAGTCATTATAGTTATTCATATATAATAATTAGCTTGGTAACTATTCAATACCGATACAAAATTTGGTGACTCCATCTATGATTAATATAATATTTTATTCATGCTCTTGAAAATCATTATGAAGCAAAGATTTAAAAAAATGTGTCTCTATTGTCATCAGTAATTCTTTTGATTTTGATGTAGGACAAAGTTTATTCAATGGATTCTATGTTTTAATTCAAAAACTCTTTGTATTTTTGTTGTGCATTAATGACAATAATAAATAATAATACTAAATGTTGTTTTTGTTGTACTGCTGCCCCACGACTAAAAATACTCACGAGCCGCCACTGTTTAAATTGTATCTTGGGGTAGAAATATAACAGCAGGGAAACAATAGAAATTACATAGTTCGAAATTCTAAGAAGCTGAATTGATATTTTTTTTATTTTTGATTTGGAACCATTTAACTTTAAACATGTGAGGGTTTGAAATAAACAAAAAAAATGTAGTATTTACAAATGCTACATTGTAGTTGTAGTACGGGAATAAATAGTACGTCAGTCATTCGATTTTTTAAATAATATATAGGAACCCAGCCATTTTGACAAAATCGCTGGATCAAAAGAGGGCAACTTTTGTAGGACGAATGTTCTTTATATCTTTGGTGTCAACACCAAAGGTTTTAAGTTAGATTTTATAGGAAAAAGGTCTTGTTTCCTAAATATTCATGGTGTTCCGTTTTCGGGCACTTGTATATCAGTATATCATAAAGAAAAAAAAAAGTTTCCATATGTATATATGTTTATTTGATCAAATTGTACATAAATAATTCACATTTTATTGTGTTGAAGCAGTAAACAGTACAATCAATTTCACATTAAGAAATACCGCTAAATATTATGTTCTAAGCAGGATGTTCAAAGATTAAGGCATATGTAATTACAAATAAATATAGTATTATGCCGGAAATAATGCCAAGGAATATCAAATAAATCCACTTTCTTACTAATACCTATAATTATCATAATATTATCTCTTATTTTAAAAGTATATAAAAGTAATGTATTTGTGTGAATGGACTATCTTATTTTTTTTCTCTTACTTTTCAATTGCAATGGTAATTATTATTGATTCCCTATAATTATAAACATATTCAAGGTGTTTGAAAATGAAAAATTTGAAATAGGTTATTAATTCTGAGGAATAAATAAATTGAATATTTCTTAAATAGTCTCACCGAAATAAATGCAAATAATGTATGCAGATGGTAGATATGGAGAACTGGTTTAATTACATTGAAATCAGCGGGAATATTGGACGAGGCGCCAACTTAAAATTTCGGTCGATATAGTAAAAATCTTATAAGGGCATTTAGTTCCTTGGACGGTTTTATAACTATTTAGAAATGATAGAAGGTAGATGTGTAGCTAGCTTAAAATCAAAAATGTTTTGTATATTATATTCTCATTGTTATTAACATCTATAAAGTACCGTAAAATAACAACATAATTGTCAAAAAACACTTACTGAGGTGACAGGTTTTAAATCTACAACGACGAATCTGGCAGCTCTGATTTGATAATCCTCGTGAAATATCTGCATCGATAGGAAATTGCTCTGTTTACGGATAGATCCATTTTAATCGGCGTGTAGGAAAGAGGGTTTATAAAGATTTGACAACCACATATTGCATTGGAAACATAAAGTATTAGTGTCAGCAAAAATTTTTAAATGTTAACTAAACTTGTATGTTGGGATTATTAAAAATCGTGACTTTATAATGGGAAAGAAATAAAACAAAGGATAGATCCATTTTGATAGGCGTGTAACAAAGAGATGGTAAGCAATTTATTTTATTTTAACTAGATTTTTCTATGTTTGGATTATTAAACATCGTGTTATGACTTTATGGGAAAGAAATAAGAAATAACGGAAATACGAAAACCACGAATAGATCTATATCTTTTAATTATGTAGTGAATTGTGTTACGATTATTATTATTTTTCATTATTTGTGTAAATAAAGTTAAAAATTTTTTGAAAATGACAGAACCCCTGATAGAAAATAACGGCGCAAAATTTGAAATAGGTTATTGATTTCGTAATATATATCTTTATATTCTGTGGCGAATTGGATAATTTTACATACTATATTAGTCACTAATATTGTTATTATTTATTGTTTGTATAATTATTATAGTAATAATATCGTCCTTATTAATGGAAAAAATATCTACCGAAATAACAACAAAAGGTGGTCAAAGTTTGAAATGAAAATCTAAAGGACGCATTTTTGCAAGTCTCTTATAGCCTATTTGGTATTCATAATCTACTTACAACAATTAACATTGAAACTGTGTTTGGCATTTACTTGTTTTTCAAAACAAATCGTGCAGAAACAAGAAGAATTTGATGTATGACAGTTGACATTGAAATGAAAATATCACTATACTTATAAATAATACAAGGCTATTATAACACAAGCTGTATGGAACTTTTTGTTTAGATTTTATTACTTAGACATAAACAAGTAGTCAGATGAAGCCATTGTGTGCCGAAATAATACTGTCATTGTATTTGTGAATTAAAGTGAATACTGTAAACAGTACTTTGTTCGTTTGATTATTTAATATAGGGCTCTTCATCAAATCAATTCAATATTTGGCCACAATTATGAATCTGAATCACTTTTATTCAATGAAAATTTTTGATATCTTCAAAAACTGGGATGGTTTATACTTATGAGAATCTTTTATTTTTTAAATTTAAAACAAAACGCACATTTTAAAGTATCTTGGAACAAACAAAATATTATGTTCCTAAAGAAGGTACAAAGTATCTCATATAATTTATATTTCGTAATCTTAAAACTAATAATAAGCATTTTTCTCATTTATTTGATACTTTCAATATTTATATTCATTGTTAAATATCTCTGACATCCTATACATTTCAATAATACCTATATATTGATTGAGGGATAAATTTAACCTTGAATAAATTTGAGGTTAAAGGAAATTTCTCTTAATTGTTTCGCAGGTACAGGATTAATATTAATAATATTCACACACACACCATAAAGGGCTTAGTACATTTATAAATGATGAAAGATTCTAAGAACAGAGCTCCAATAGATTAGGTGTTTGTTTATGAAAAGTGTTTTTGTTTATCTGGTTGATTATTTCCCGGAAACGAATTCGATTTAATAGGAAAAATAGGATTTACATGTAGGCAATTTTAGATTAGTAATATGTATTGTACTAATGTTGTTATTATATTCTGGAAGTATACCATTCATATTTAAATTAAGAATTGCTCTACTGTGTTTTGTGTTTAATATTTAGTTGGAGACACTAAAATCTGATGGGATTTTAATTAACATAACTAAGTAAACGTTATTTATATATAGAATCTATTGTTGCTGACAGATGAATATATCCTCAAGATCAGTTTAAGTTTTACCCTAAAATAAAACCAGATGCTTTAATCTTTTAAATGTGGTTTATTGTAGATTTTTTGTGGCAAATACATTATAAGATAAATATAAAATCAGTATTGCCCATATCCCTCAATAATTTTTGATGTAGGATCGAACTGTACTAAGATCACGATGTACATAGCTATAGCTGATATTATCTGAAATATAAATAATTATTAGATTAGTTTAAAGTAGTAAAAACATAACTCTAACCTAAAATTCAAAAGTAGGTATATTGCTCTCTTTACTCCCGCATCCATCAGATCAGTAGCAGAAAAATATACTTAGAGTAATTTTATCGTGACGAACAATTTGAGAAGTAAAATATAATTACAAACAAAAGCATAATTTTGCTCTATCATTTGTGATTATTTTATGTTTATTCCAGTATGTTTGCATTTGACGGTTTGACTTCACATTTTTTTTACCTTTGAAATTTCAATTGACCACTCTTGAGAGCATATGCTAACGCACTGGTAAACTGATTAAATTTAAGACAAAACGAATAAGAATTTATTATGTAGCTCATTCGAAATTATACGCCGTTTTTTTAATCAGAGAAGTGAAGTCACTTCAATCGAGTGACGTAGACTCGTAGTTCAATTAAATATGATATTTTCGAGTCCGCATTGTAACAAACAATAATGCAATAAAGGGCCACCGCCATATTTGCTGAACAGCTGTTTCAGTTTTCAAACATCTTCCAAAACGACGTTGTAAGTCATGTTATACATAACCTCATTTATAACCGCGTTCACAAGTTCCCTACGAACAACAAACTACGTTCAAAGTAAATGCAGCAAAATTTTATGTAAACTAAGCTATTATACAAGAAATATTAGACGTTTTTTAGCGACGCAGAGGTTTGAAAACGCGTACGCGTGACGCCAAAATTGAAGCTGGTTCAAGCGCTTTTGAACCGGTGTATAAAACCGCTTCAAAATATGTTTCAAAGTGGGGTGGCCCTTTTTGTAACTTGTGATAGTGACAATTCACTTCACAAAGTTGTTTTGGCAACTTCAGCTGTGTTAATGTCTATTTATTTCATAGCAAGTAATTAAGATATATTTGTAATGCAGATCGATGTATAATTGTGATCACTGATCAGTGATTATTTTTTAGGTAAATATAGATGCCGGTGTTATGATCATAAACAAAACTACATAACATAACACAATTTGTCAACCAAAATATTAATTTAGAATGGCAGATTTTGTTTGAAATGCTCAAAACTAGGGAACGAGAAAAATTTATAATAAAATTGCACATATATTACTTTGCTTAATCTCCCCAAAAGCCAATAATAAATAGATTTGCCGTACGGAGGCGTAATTATGTATATGCCGTCAAATCGACACCGCTTCAAAAGTATGCAGTTTAGCGAACTTAAAATTGTATATAACATGAACACGTTAAAAAACATGTTTCAAAACTCTATGCCGCGTTGTGTTCGTCTGTACCCAAGGAATGTTTTTCAAATATTAACCGAATATGGATATATAGCATAGCTTTATGAAAAATATTGTATCGTCAATAAACATCCTGATTAAACTATCGATATATTTCTTGATTCGCTATATCGGCGTATAGAATATAAAATTGAATATTTATTAAACACTCACCGAAATAAGTACAAATAATGTACGTGGATGGTAGAGATGGAGAAGTGTTTTAATTGTTTTGAAATCAGCGGGAAGTGCCAACATAAAATTCCAGCCGATATAGTAGATATCTTATATGGGCATTTAGTTCCCTTACATCTATAAAATACTGTAAAATAACAATATGATACTTACTGAGGTGACCAGTTTTAGATCTACAACGAAGAATCCAGCAGCTGTGATTTGATAATCCTCGTGAAATATCTGCATCGATAGAAAGTTGATCTGTTTACGGATAGATCCATTTTGGTCGGCGTGTAGCAAAGAGAGTTTATAAAGATTTGACAACCACATGTTGCATTGGAAATATATAGTATTAGTTCAGCAAAAATTTTTAAATGTTAACTAAACTTATGTATGTTGGGATTATTAAAAATCGTAACTTTATAATGGGAAAGAAATAAAACAAAGGAAAAATACCAAAACACATAATTTAAGTTATAGGTTATGATACGTTTAATAGAATTTCAGAACAGATCGGGATCAATCAATTTATTTTAGCACTTTGACTTACCTGTTTTCTCAAATCTTCATTTCTAACCTTATTGAAGGCTTTGTACAGGACATTTTTCAATTGCTCCACCTGAAATAAGACAACGTAAATTTAAACAGTAATTTTACAACAATTTGACAAATTAGATTGGGGCAGATTGGATTTTTGTTTAATCTTCCCTTTTCCTTTCATAATAAAAAATTATTTAGAGTAGGGACTATAGCTTGGTGCCAATGAGATCAATTTCGCATTCGCTCCAAATTTTAAACCGCCATCTACATTAATTATCCAAACTCATTGACTGAAAATCTGCTTTACTTATTCTTCTTCTTATACATAAACGTTATATGATAAGATCAACAATAACGACGAATTTAGTAAAATCACATTATCCAGAGTCATTCGTAGATGCGTAACTGAGGTGAAGCCATGCACGTTGCAAACAATGATAGAAAATCATTTCGAATTGACAGAGGATGGTCGATCCAAACATTTTCCTTAGACCTTTGATAACCTTCAAGATTTTCTGGTAACTCCTTAAGATTTCGGGCAGAAATTTAACCAAACGTCCAGCATATATCAGCAGATATCTGGGGTGCTTGTTTACTATATTCTGGTTTCCAGAAATAGTAATGAATCTATGTGTCGTCCATATAATAATTAATGTTATACTTACCTCGTTATTATAAAATTCACACACCATCACGTAGAGCACAAAAACGACGCAGGTCAGAACCAATAACAGGAACGCGATCACCAAAAATAGATTTCCATGCGTCAATTGGTGATCTTCCCCAGATATGATTGCAAATGCGTGGCATACTATGATGACAAAGGTCGTGGCCATCTGACATAGTATAGATAATCCAAAGATGTTTTTTAAATTGCCTACGACCTGAAAGATTTCCTGGCATTTCAACGAAACATTCTTAAAAGAGTAGGATAAATCTTCGTTATATTCCAACAAATACGCAGAACGCTCTTCCACAATTTCCTTGCGCAAATATTTCTTAATTCCTTCCAAGATATCCTTGCAAACCCATAATGAGGTGCAGAACAATAATGCAGGCACGATTTGCGAAGAATACACAGGTATTATTAGTAATATAACGAACAATTTGGCAGCTGAAAAGATCATTTGGAACGGTACTAGAGTGAATAAGAGAACGGTTGTCGTGAACAAAAAAAAAGTGCACATCAAAATCCACGCTATGATCCTAACTTTGGTTCGTTTAAAATGCATCTTCTGACTAGCGGTTAAATCCTCCTCAATATCGCTCAATTTATTGAGGGTATCCAATAGCTTCTGGTTGTAAATTTTACTTAACATCTGATTGGCCATCAAAGTGACGTTCTCCGCGCAATTGTATCCCAAAAAGAAAAAGTATTCCATCATAGATATTCCGCTAAAATGCCTAAATGTGAAATAATTGTATTGGGTTTCTAGAAGCGAAAATATCGCTTGCAAAATTGCCCATATCACTAGGTGGAGGTGAGATGTTTTGATTCGTTCATCATGACTAGGAATGTTTTCATATCGGTAAGATAAATAACCCAGAATATTACTGAAAGTGTATACAAATGAGATAGATTCGAATAGGTTATTGTTGTGGCAAGGAGACATCTTATTATGTGTTAGAGTTGTGAGACTGCCTTTCACTATTGATAAGATCAAATAACTTTCATTGTATCGATTTTCATGCATATCGTGTATTTCACAGATAAGAAAATTCCATTCATTAAGTTGATTAATATTCACCTATCTAGATTAAGTACATAAAATAAAAGTCAAAGAAAACATAATTAGGAATAGTACCAATTTAACCTGAAAATATCGATTCAAAGCAAAATTTTCGCTTTTAAAAAATGTAATTGTAATCCTCAACGATTATTACAATACAAGTTACAATTATTTGCTAAATTAATATAGTTTGCATCTGTCAATCATTCATTTAATGATTTTAATACCAACTATATTAGGGTTCATTCTGAGTATCTTTCGTAAATCCTCGATTTCGGATCAAATTGTATCAAGATCACGATATACGTTGTTATAGCTGATATGATCTGGAAAATATTAAGAGGGAAATACAACTGGTATTGTCGTTCATGTTATAACCATTGCCTTCAAATACTTACGGAGGTCACTAGTCTCAAATCTACGGGGAAGAATCCTGCAGCGGTAATTTGATAATCTTCGTGGATTATCTGCACTGATAGGGCGTTGATCTTGTATTGTGAGTGGATTAATTTTATTCGGCATATGTCATAAAAGAAGAATCGATTTAGAAAAAGATATGAAGACAAATTACGTAAAATGTATAATGTGTCTTAGGTTATGTCGAATTTGATTCGAATAGAAATGGAATTTGATTCGAAATAAACGGTTCAGGAACGAATTATTTGTTATCCAACTCACCTCCCTTCTTAAATGTTCATCTCTTACTTTAGTAAAGGCCCTGTATAGGATATTCTTCAATTGTTCCACCTAGAATGGCACAAAAATGTATTAGGAAAATAATAGTGACTATTAAACTTCAAAAAATCGCTATAACGCTTTAGGCAGTTATAAAGTTGGTTTATCTTTCCTTCTTTGAGATAGAAAAGATGCAAATGGAATTTTTTGATCTATGTTGATTCTAAACTTATACATACATGTCTTGAAATTTAAAGTTTGGTTACGGATCTGATTTGAATGAAGATGCATTGTTTCGTAATCTTTAGGGCATATACTTACTTTTATCGTATATAATTCACATACAGTTACATACACCCCTATTAGGACAATATATAAAACCAACGTCAGCATAGAAGTAGCTGAAATATAATTGGCATAATTGCCAATTGAAGTGAAACTATATGCCTGACAAACTAACACTGAAACGGTCACTCCTACTTGGCAAAGTATTGGTAATCCAAAAACGTCCCTCAGATTTCTGACAGTCTGAAAAATGTCTTGATAACTTGAAGATATAGTCTTCAAAAACTTCGTTATATCATGGTTGTTTGCCGAGACATATCTCGGATTTTTCTGGATTATATTTTTCCGGAGAGAGTCATTGATTTCGAAAAGGATTTCTGCGGAAATAGAGAGAGTAGTGCAAAAAAGTAAAGCTGGACCAACTTCCGAGGAGCCCACTCCAAACATTAGGAATAACATCCCGAAATTGGCAAATCTTTTGGTATGAGACACGAAACTAACCATTAAACCGAAAGCCATGAAAAGAATAAAAACCATAATTAAAAATAAAGCTACAATCTTAACTTGAATACGACTAAAGTGCATCTTTCCATCCCTCTTCAGATCTTCCTCGATCTCTTTAAATTTATTTAGTATGTTCAACATCTTCTTATTGTGGATCTTACTTAGGACCTGGTTGGTAAATAAAGTATAAAATTCAATCCCATAATACACAGTACAAAAGAAATATTCCATTGTCGAAACCCAGTCAAAGAAAGACACTATGCTAGAGCTGTATATATTATATGATATAATACAGCATAGCGTTTGCAAAATTGCCCAAAATACCAAATTAATTCGGCAGGTTTTCAGCCCTTTCTTTTCCCCATTATTCTCTTTGTATCGATACGAAAGATAGCCCAAGTGCTTGCAGAATGTGTGTATGAATGTTGTCGTTTCAAACAAATTGTTGCTTTTATAAGACATAGTTGAATTTAAATTGTAAATTAGCTTATCGAAATAGTGGCTTCACTATTGATGCCAGGAAACTAATACAGTTAATGTGTGGATTTCTTTCTGCTTTTATCCAAATTAATGTTCAATTAAATTAACTTGGGTTATCGTATCCACCAATAAATGGATTAATTCGTTTTCCTATTTATGGTAGCAATAAGCTTAATTGGTCAATTGTAAACAAATATTTCATAGAAGTTGATCATTTTGATACCAACCAAAAAAAAACAAAAATCCCCTATGTTGTATAGGGGATTTTTTGTTATTAAGATTTTTTAAAAACCTTTTCGAGTCACCGATACAGATTGGTAACCATTCGTATGGCGACAAATTTAAAAACTATGCTGGGACGTCAATAAGTGAGGTTAAATGACAAAAAAGTTATTTGAAAAAGTCGCTTAAGGTGGGTTTCCATTAGTGATGGGCGAAAATCATTCGAACGATCGTTCGAGCAGCGATACAATAAATATTGTCTATATTAAATCACCTTCATTATTCTTTTATTAAAATTTATACAGTGCGAACGA
>JARFOC010112479.1:0-11538 GCA_031763485.1 Osmoderma eremita | reverse complement strand
ATCAGCGAAAGCAATTGCCTTTGTTTGATTTGTAAAGTCTAAATTAAGCAAGGAATCGTACTGAATATTCCAGAATAATGTAGTATAGGGTGTTCAAGAAGAGTATTAGAAGCTTTAATTAAACGCATCTACCTACATAGATACAAAGTTTCTCAGGTATTTGTTATAATGACAACAGAACTACAGCTTCATTATTGGTTATGTACTTGTTACACATTGGTGATTATTTTCATTTCTTTCACATTTTCTTCTATCATAAGACAACGTAAATAGAATTTATCTTCTTAGACCGAAACAAGCCGATTCCCCAAAGGAACGCCAGTCAAAACATCATCCTCCAGAATCTCAGCATCAAGATTACTACCATCCAAAAGATCAATCACCTGAACACCGTGCTCATGGACGTCTTCCCCGGGATTTCCATAAACCAGAACATGATTATCCATATGACGACCCAGAATATAGGTAAAGTGTATATAATGTAGTATATGGTATTCAAAAAGAGTATTGCAAGCTTGAATTAAACGTATCTAGCTACATAGATACAACGTTTCTCAGATATTTGTTATAATGACAACAGAACTACAGCTTCATTTTTGGTTATGTACTTGTTACACATTAATGATTATTGTTATTTCTTTCAAGTTTTCTTCTATTATAAGACAACGTAAATAGAATTCATCTTCTTGAAGCATGTGAAAGCATAGAACCCTCCAACGTTAGGGGAGGAATCACACAGCCGCTGATGATTGAACTATAATACTTTCCAGCAAACAAATCTAGAAACGCCAGTTCTGACGCGAACGATTCGCGAATCACATGATGGAACGAACCTTATATTTCATAGACTATAGTAGCGTTCTTTTTGCAAGAAATTTCAGTTAATCTCAGCTCACCAGAGAGTTTTAGCGAAAGAAATCTCGCTAGTGAGCTGAGAATGACTGAGATTTCTCGCAAAAAGAACGCTTTCTCCCTGCAATTGTATTCTGAGGTGGACATTGACTGACTGCGAAGTTTTGGTTAGGATTTCCGTTTGATTTACTTCAATATTTTTATCTTATTCATGGGAAGGTTTCCGTTTCTAGGGTAGTTTTGACAGTTGGGTTCTGGAGCACCCTTTCTGTGGCAGAAGGGTGGCGAAGCATCTAGTTCTCTCTTCACGGTTCTATTTTTATATTACATTCGTTGTGGTACATTATTTTAATATTCTATGACACATGTTTCAGGAATAAATCCATTCCTATTGTTAACCGTATTACCCAATTAGCGTAAAAATGAATATTTCCAGACACATACACTCACTTCTCCGTTTCTTTTCTTCACTGTGCACGTAATTTTTTTACACCTTTTCACACACTTGACAACAGACGTCGAAGGAACGTATTCTTAAAGCTCTTAGAGAATCCCAATTGTCCTCTTTCTTCTCGATTAAGAGGGTATTAATTGTTTTTACGGCATTTAGTTTGAGCTTCGGCGCTACTGATTTCATCAATTGCGAATAATCAACATTTATATTATGTCCGATTTATTGGATACGTCCTGCAACACTTGATAAACATGCTCGCCCATTATCGGTAGGGTAGATAATGGGCGATATCTTCTTTAAACCTAGTTTCCATTGCCCTTTTTGTTTCACATCACAGTGTTAAAATATGCATATTCAAATGGACATACGCAGAAAAGAAACTAATACAAACCGACGCATTAGCGGATTTGAACCATTGTAAACAACATAAGATGTCAAAAGAATTAAAATACATTAAAAATATTCTATTGTGCAACGATTACTCTTCTGTAAATGTTGACCGCGTCCTTAAGAAAGTCCAAAATAGACAGTACCTGTAAAGGGCCACAACGTGAACTTGGGTAGAACCCCGCGTTAAGAAAATATAGAGAATAATTTATTTTTTTACATTAGAGCTACCAATTTCTAGGCGTCTTAAAATGGAAGGTTAATCATTTATTGATTATGAACGGGTAAGTGGTGGTTCGGTCTCTGGGATTCCATTCAAGCATTAATTTCATGCGAATTCACATTTCACACATTCAAATCGTTATCGTGGGAGACCCAGGTAAGATTCGAACCCTGTGTGTGCCAATAATAGCCCAGCTCCGATAGAACTGGGATTTCATGGTTTCTCCCGTTAAACCACAAGTGACTAAATCACAATAACCTACCTAGCATTTTAGTATTTTTCATATTATGAAAATTTATTGCTATGTATTTATGATCCAGCAGCTTATCACCAAAGAGTACTGAAGAAGAGGAGACGTTTGACGAGAGCAGTGATAATACAATGCCAAAGTAAGTTTCCCATGATTTTATATCAGTATCAGTTACCGCCTTAAGTTATTAATAAGATAAGAAATACATAATTAAAATGTGTCTTAAAAAGTAGTTGCTAAATTTTCTAACTTTCAAAGAGAAGCAGTTTTATATAGTTTCTTACGTATAGTATTTATAGACAATACTGAAATTAGCTTTGATTTTACTAAAAATAAGGTACAGACGAAGAATGCTGTATTCAGAATGGAATCAGATTGAACTGTTAGTACCATTGAGTATAGCTTACCTATAACACTCAACAGAAACAAGCCATTTGCGAATGTTGGTATAAGGTTGAATAGATATCCTTTTTTCAGAAGTTATGGTCCATTTTATATGAAATCACTATGAGTTCAAGATCTTGTGTACTACAAACGAGAGTTTACATGCATATATTTTTGATATTCGGCTAGTTTTATACTTATATGGTTATATAGTTATCTAGTTATATAGTTATATAGTATTATAGTTGTAAGGTACCATTTCTTCAAAATTGTCAATACTGAATACAGGAACAGTCCAAACTAAAATACATTATTTTTTCAATTATTTTAAATAGATGACTCCGTATTTTAACCTTTTTATAAAAGTGAGATTTTTAGAAATTATCTTAATATAACGAGTTAATCGTGAAAAAAAGAATTACAGTAAGACAGCCTTACGTCTTCATTACTAGCTAGGAGATTATGTAATTGGACCACATTTTTTGGAAGGACGAGTGAATGGTGAAATTTATTTAGACTTTTTAGGAAATCATTTACGATTTTTATTGGAAAATGTTCCGCTAAACGTTCGTCAAAAGATGTGGTATCTGCATGATGGAGCTTCGTTACTTCATACTAGGTTAATATACGATCATCTAAGCACCCATTTCCCTGAAAGATGGATAGGGAGAGGGGAACCAGTTGAGTGACTATCTCAATCACGAGAATTTACTGAAATTGACTTCTTCATGTGGTCATATGTAAAAAAAGACGTTGTATATCAAACACCGCCAACTACACAATGTGCTACGAACCACATAAAAGAGAAGCATTCTCGGGTATTAATTTAGTAAAGTAAGCCGATCGCTTGAGCAATCTCGAACCAGATGCCCCAATGTGTTAACATTGGTTGTGGTGGAAAACTAGCATGTAATTCCCTAAATCCTGAGAAACGAGAAGGACGCTTTCAATAAACCTTTTGTTAATACTATCAGAATGGTTCCTAACTAATGCAGCTACCCGATATAAAAGCAATTTGCAGTTATTTCACTTTAGTGCTTTGGCAGCCTTAAGAATATAGGGCGCGGCAACTGTTATCAATTTATTTATTTATCATATGGCAGTCTACAAATTCATTGCAACACTTCAGGTTTTCTGGTGAGTATAGGTGTGGCGGCGCCTAGTCGTCGTAGGAGAGCCCATCCCTTTCGGCTGGAGGTTTTAAAATCCATATTTTCTGTCGTACTTTTCCATCGCTCCCTGTCTTCCATCATTGAGCGATTTCAGTATTTGGCTTCCCAGGTCTGGATTTCCAGTTTTCTCATACACATTATATAATTTTTCCGTATTCTTGTTGAAGCAGGGAATGTATTTTTTTTCCTATATCCGCGGGGTATGTTGCGCTTAGCGTTTCCAATCAGTACGCAAACAAACCTTCCATAGTTTTCCACCGTAGGTGTGAGTCAACTTCTTTAGAATATAACGCCCGGTCTACTCTTCGGAAGTTCCATCTTGGTGTAGGTGTATATTTCATCAAGGGTAGCAGAGTTCCGATATTGATAATAATTGGGCGGTGTTGGCTTCGTGGAAAACTACGCAGGACCTTCCTCGTATGAGGTGGGGGGACTCGCGATGAATCAGTTGTAACAAAGCACAGATCGGGGTTTGTGTCGCTCTTCCATCGTGCTGAATGAAAGGTTTTCAGGTCCTTAGCATCAAAGACCAGGTGGAGATCCAGCCTATCCATCCAGTTTGATAGATTCTCTCTGTTCTCGTCATTGTTGAGTATCCCCAGTTAGTATGGTGGCAGTTGAAGTCTCTCAAATACACTCCTGGGTGGTTTAAGGTTGGAAGTGGGGGATTTGGCCATTGGGAGGTTTGTAGACGGTTGATATTGTCGTTCCTGAAATCTCGATAGTTATAATTTCAGTATTATTCTGTTGGGCGCTAGTAATGATTTTATAATTGTCAATCTCTTGCTGGAGGTACTTTATAGATCCATGGACATCTGAGTTAATATTTGCCACTACCTTGTAGCCTGACACCTTCCCTCTGGCTTGGAGCTGGGTGTCATTTAACAAGTGGGTTTCTTGCAGTGATATGATATCAACGTTATATCTCCAGCTATTCTGCTCAGATGTTCGCATTTGTCTCGAGATAAACCTTCATTGTTGAGTTGCAAGATATGGATACAGGGTCCAATATCTCTTGTCAGCTGGCTCTTACCAGTGCCGCTGGAGTTTTGGTTTTGGTTTTTGGTGTGTAGACTTTTTGCCGCTCTGCTCTAGCAGAACGTTGCCCGGTATGCACCATCTTGGATGTTGTCTACACGTCGCATGCCACTGTTATCAATAAAAGGACATGACTAAAATTTGTTGATTGGGCGTCTGGCCAGAATAAATTCATGGAATTATAAAACAGATTTACAATACTTGTGCTATTTGTAACTGCTCGCTTATTAGTAGCATGCAATTTTTCCTTTTTCGTCAAGAACTCCACATTTCTAATGTATCATCCTTCTACGTCGGTATTTTCATGATGATGTGAAGTCGAGTACTACCGAGTGAATTCAAGTTAGAAGCGCATGGATGCCAAGTGTCCCGAATGTACATCCCTGGTTATTACCTTTGTCGAAAACGCAGCCGGGAATGTAGATTTTACACAGAAATAATTGGAGAGCATCAAAAGGAAATTTAAAAATCCTTGTGTTTAAATTAGAGATAAGGAATAAAAATTAGAATAGCTGTAAAATATACGAGCACACCAATTGATTTAATAGTTCCTGTTGGAAAGTTAATTGGTAAGAATTAGAATTTATCTATTTTTGTTCTAGAAAACAACCTGCTCGCAAAAGAAGCATGTTTGCCAGATGCTTTCCTGCCAAGACACGGTGAATTTTCCTTTTATTTGTCATTTTTTTCTTTTATTGTGTAATAATTTCGACAACATATTTTTATTATACAGCAAGAAACCAGAAACCTCAGCTACAACTGACGATGACATTAGGTAAATGCATTTCTAAATGTGTAGGCTCTTATAGTAGTATATAAAGTTAGTTACGTTGCTATTTTCGAAACATTTTCCAAGGATACTAAGTATGAGATCTTGACCGATATAAAAAGCGGGAAAACAATGCTCGTAAACCTAATTGCCACAAATTAAAGTAAAATGAAACACCTTACCTGTCACACCGAAACTTTTTATGTGTTGTTAGAATCCAGAAGTTTTTGACCATATACAAGCTGTTCCAGGCAATTGATCCGTTATGAAGAAATTAGAAACTGTAACAAGGGTGAAATAAATTAATGTTATATATGTCGTTACATATGTTATATACGAGGTATGTAAATTAAGTAATGGGACCGGTATTTTTAAATATTTTTATTTGAATATAATTACAATTGAACGTTGTCTCCCTCAAAATAACTCCCTTGGGAAGCCACACAGCGTTGGAGACGGTTCGTCGGTTACAGCCTTTTGAATGTTTTCGAGTGTCCCAAAATGATGTCCCTTCAGATGAATTTTCAATCTTGGGAAGAGGAAAAAGTAACAAAGGCTCGAGTCAGGTGGTCTCTATTGACCCTTCGCACAGTCTGCAGTTTGGATCCTCAGTGTGAACCCCAATTTCCTGCAGCTGTTCCTTCAATTCACAATGTTCCTTACGACTATACGAAGGGGGTTCCTACTAAGATTTAACAGTTCGTCAGTCTTCGTTCTTGATGGCTCCTTGATAAAGTTTTTGCCATGGCTTTACTGGTTATATAATTCAGGGATTCTTTGTTCTTTTCTTGGCCTCAGTTACGTATCTGCTCTCGTAGTTTTTAGATTCTCCCAGGACAGGTACTGGGTCTCCGTATGAAGTCGAGTTCTAGTTCATCGGCTTTCTCATTGCCTACGATTCCTGAATGTCCACCTCGAAATTTCTGGTAAATAGATATATGGAAATCATGTGGCCTGATTTCATCTCAAATAGGTTTCCTTCCACATGGTAGCTAGCTTTATTCTGCCATAATTGTGCGTATCTTCTGCTCCATAATGTTCTGCAATCGGAGGTAATCCATACTTACCTCCCCATTATCACCACATGAAGTGATTAGAGGTTCACAAGGGATTCCATTACTGCTGTGGGAGGTTGTCCGCATTGCTTCTGTTTGCTATTATGATGTCCAGTACCTACATCTTGGTTTTGGTCGCCATGTTTTTCCATAGGCTCTTCAGACCAACATAAATGTTGTCTTCGTCCTTCGTCTGTTAATGCCTCATGGTAACTCAGGAGTTGTAAGGAACCAAGACAAATTTACTCTTTCGTGTGAATGTTATTGCGGTTGTCTTGGAAAGGCTTTTTTAGGTTTCCTTCCTCGAACCATGTTTGCACAACCCGTCTACGGTCTGCATTCTGTCCTGTACTACATTGTTAAATCTGCCTTGAGTTACAATGACAGAATCATCCGCATATCCCGAAGTTTTGTGCCCTTCTTGGACCAGTTTACTCAGCAGCTCGTCCATGATTAGGTTCCACAGCAATACGGGCAGAGCCAGAACAGAATCGGTTAGGATCTCAACAAGTATCATGAACCTTCCATAGTTTCGTATCGCGTTCGCTTAGATAATTTCAGTAGCGTATAGTAGATCAGTAGTAGATTAAATATCTACAAAGAATCAAACTATACAAGTAAAATAACTACAAAATATTGTACCAAATAAGTATAATCCTATAAGTATATTACTACTTGTTACATTACAGCAGCCTCTTTGAAGAAGATATGTCAAGTCCACCTACTGAAGCGGGGTAATTTTGTTGCTTTATTGGTACAACTTCCTAATACAAATTTGTATTTCAGGGCACCCAGAAAACGAAGAACCAGGAGGAGGAGGAGCTTGGAATCAATCGCTTCGTAAGTACTTTTCATTGAATGAAGATTAGCCATTGGTTATCATACAATCACGTCCCCATGATACGATATGGATATGTGACCTTGCGTGAAACTAATAAAAGACACTGAGCTCTCTGAATTCTCAGATTAACACTTATATAGAATTAAACACAAATACGTCAGCCGTGTTTTTCTAGGAGTAGGTTTTTTTGCGCCACGCGAATCGGCTATAATGCTATTACGTCTTCCGGAGTTGGTATTTTCCTAGATTACTGAATCGTCAATCGCTCAGATAGCTCATAAACAGTGAATTTATGGTATAGAACAATGGGAAAGTATTACCATATAATAAAAAAAATATAAAGAATTTTCCTAGCTCTTCCCATTTTCAAATATTTAATCGATGAAGACGAGGCATAGGTGCTGCAAAACATTACAAAATCGAGAATTTTTGAAATAAGACAAGGGTGTTTTCAAAATATTAATTTGATATTTATTTGCATTCCTGTTACTCGAGAGTAGCTTTTTTCCATTTTGACCTCGACCAAAGAGAACCTGACACCAGATTGTTACAATCGAGTTCAACATTTTTTCCAATTCCTGCTCAAACTGTTTACTTTTTTGGATATGTTGAGTTCGATTGTTTTAGAAGGAAACAAACAACAGTAAAATAATAATAATATCGTAATTATTAAATACAGCACACAATGATTATAATAAAGGTAACAGAACCAACATTGACAGAGAATATGCAAGTGACCGCACAACACGAGCATAGTAAGTCATAACACGATATTTTCAAATTCTGCATCCTTCATATCTCAGAAAAATGTATGACCAGATATTATGTCAAGAAACTGTTCATGATATAACCAACTACAGACCCATTTCTATTCTTTGCAACTTCTCGAAAGTCTTTGAATCTATCTTATAAACACGCTTATTTCTTTTTCTATGAGATGTACCTATTCTATGCCTTAGTCAGCGTAGATTCATTTAGCACAGATAACCAATTTATTGTTATTGTTTTATCGAATAGGTGTTAGAAGTCTTAGACAAACAAGGACAGATGGATTTCGTTTATACTGACTTTCGTAAAACATTGGACCAGATCGACCATTCTGTTCTTCTCCATAAACTTCAATCATATGGTTTTTCTACCCTTATAGTCAAGTTACTTTATTCTTAACCTACAGATAGACGGCAATATGTTGAATATCATGATGCCAGATGTAACATTTTCTATCCGACCTCTAGTGTACCACAGGGTTCGAATCTTGGACCACTTCTTTTCCTTTCAATCATCAGCGATATTATCAAGCTACTTCATTATGAAGTTTTGCTGTTTGCCGATGATATGAAGATATTTACAAAAATTGCGTCGCTCAACACCTTGTCCTGCGTTATCGCATGGTGTCAACAAAACACCTTGCACTTAAGCAAAGTTACGACCTACACTAGGAAGCAATGCTAGATTGAGTATAACTATCTTGCTGATAACATAGTGCTTTAAGGAGTTGGTGTAATCAATGATTTGGGTGTATTATCCGATAATAAATTTACATTTAAGGATCATCTTGCGGAAATAATTTCTAAAACGTATAAAATCTATGGTTTTTATTTATAGAAATTGTAAAGCTTTCACAGATATTGTTTGTTTAACCTTGTTAATTATTTTTGTGTAAGATCTCGATTGGAATACGGTTCACTAATTTGGTATGCCATTTATCCCTCTTATACTGCCAGCATTGAAAGAGTTCAGGGTAGCTTCTTAAAATACCTCACTGATGATATTTGTCCTGCTCGATGCTTATGATGTTACGCTAGGTTCAATTTTGCTTCATTTGAATGTCGACGTAGAATTTTTAACATTAAGTTTTTATACAATCTTTTAAATAATAGAGTTGATTGCATTTCTTTTTTAAATATTTTTTTTCTATATACCTAGGCTAGAATCAGAACATTCAGATGCATTTTATTTACCCTCCAGTAGAACTAATATAAGGCTACAATATATTTAATATATATATTTAATGTGCAAATCTTTTAATGCCATCTGTGATATTAATTTTGATTCCCTACCGGGTATTGTAAGGACTATGGTGAAGTAATGGCTTATATATTCTATAATTATTATTAAGATTGTAATTGTATTCGTACATTTTGATTTTTTCTTTTTTTTTCCTGTACTTGGCCGTAAACCTGTTGGAAATAAACCATTATTATTATGTTTCGCGACATTAAACGTACAAGCGGATTTTTTTTAATGGGTTATAAACAAAAGTGGCAACTGAAACGGCAACTTTTGTCAGTTGACAAAGAATAACCAAATTGGCGTATGACGCAATAGACTCCCCGTCAATGCTAACTTGCTTTCCGGAAGTGCTTCAGGAAAATATTTTATATTTATATATATTTATTATTTTTGTAACATTGAGTGGACGGTACCCTAAAATTCTGCTCCTATATATAACGCTCCTTATAGAATTTGATAATATTAGTTTCCTTTGTTGCACCCACCTAAATTTCACAAATCAACTTTATATATTCTTATAGGCATATATGTTATTTTCTTTTCTGTACATGTCCATGTGTTGATTTTAAATATCTCTCTATTAATGCGTGCTTCAAAATAATTTGGTATAATTTATTCGTTGTGTTATATTTGAATTAGATAATATTAATATAAATAATTCTGTTACAGTTACAAATCAAAAGCAGAAGATCCAAACAAACCTGATACGTAAGTATTGAACAATTAACTTATGTTAGCATTTGTGATATTTATATGTTATGATCCATGTTATTCCTTTCTTCCTTGCTTTTGTTGAGTCACCAACCAGTCAAATGTATTTATGTAATAGTAATTAAAGAGCTATTTTATTATTAGATAGTCACACGAAGCTATACTATTTATATTAAAATAACAATAATATACGCTACCTAGTTTTAATAAGCATTTTGTTCATATGTATAGCCCGCTTCGTTTTTTCTGGTTGGCGGATTCATCTGTGTATAATTATGCAAATGTAGCAGAAAATAGATAGAAGATAGATAGGTTATATTTGAAATACATAATCTTAATATAAATAATTCTGTTACAGTTACAAATCAAAAGCAGAAGATCCAAATAAACCTGATACGTAAGTATTGAACAATTAACTTATGTTAGCATTTATGATATTTATATTTTATGATCGACGTTATTCCTTTCTCCTTGCTTTTGTTGAGTCACCAACCAGTCAAATGTATTTATGTAATAGTCAATTAAAGAGCTATTTTATTATTAGATACACACACGAAGCTACACTATTTATATTAAAATAACAATAATATACGCTACCTAGTTTTAATAAGCATTTTGTTCATCTGTATAGCCCGCTTCGTTTTTTCTGGTTGGCGGATTCATGTGTGTATAATTATGCAAATGTAGCAGAAAATAGATAGAAGATAGATAGATGTTATATTTGAATTACATAATATTAATATAAATAATTCTGTTACAGTCACAAATCAAAAGCAGAAGATCCAAACAAACCTGATACGTAAGTATTGAACAATTAACTTATGTTAGCATTTATGATATTTATATTTTATGATCGAGGTTATTGCTTTCTTCCTTGGTTTTGTTGAGTCACCAACCAGTCAAATGTATTTATGTAATAGTAAATCAACTAGAAGACCGGACCGTTTACCAAACGGTAGATCCTTGAGTTGGTTACCGACATTCCAAACCAACCCAGAGAATACGCCTTAAAAAACTTGTTTTATTTTGTGCAATAGGAAGTTGATTAATTTCGAAGTTCTATATTTCACCGAGAGAGGGCGCGAAAATTGAATCATAGCGACATCGGATACTGAGGCTCCTGGCAACTACATTTCGTTTCTGTTATTTAGTTTAGATAGCCAGCTGACGTTTTTGAAATTCATTTATATGTAGTGTAAACTATAGAATCTAAGGTGGCACACCTGTGAGTACACTTAATGCTGCCACTTCTACTGGTTTTATACCATTTCTACCGATCTACCGATTTAAATTAATTTTTTCGTGATGATATCCAATGCAATTCGACGTACTACTCATTACTTTAAAGCATACAATGTTTTAAAATTTAATATTGTAACACCTAAGTAT
>JARFOC010112458.1:0-11541 GCA_031763485.1 Osmoderma eremita | reverse complement strand
ATGTAATATTCAATATGCTAATTGTCTCGTTGTGTTTGTTTATACTTGTTATGTTCATAATCCAATTGTTTGTGTTTCTCCAGTGTAACAGTATTTACTCATTGTAAAAGAAGTCTTATTATTAAGTGGATTGTTACGGTTCAGTGAGCGTGACGAAGTACGCTTAATGTACCGGTACGATCGAGTTGTATATATAGATTGAGATTATAAGCCGGAAGGTAGTGTTATTCAAGTGGTGTTCTGTGTGGTGCAAATCTCCCAGAGTGCGACGCCTAACATTATCTTCCTTCGTAGTTTCTGCTGAGGATGGCAACTTAGTTGCCGAAATACGTATCCAGGAGTAGTTCTTTTTTTTACTATTTTAAGCCACCGTATATTCTTTGTATTTTATAACGTGAAATTAAACGCTAACAAATGTCAACGTGTGTCATTTACTCTAATGAAATATCAAATTGCATTAGTATATCGATGGGAATACTGTAGCTAAGGGTGATTCGATTAGGGATTTGGATATACTTTTTGATAGGCGTCTAACTATTATCCAACATGTTCAGAATACCGTCTCTCATTTCGTCGTGGCTTAGTTCTAAAATACGAAATACAAAACCATTTAATAACGTAGGCACAAGATGGTTCCTGTCACTAATTTAATGAATGAAAATTAACAGAAGTTGCAATAAATTGTTCCAATAGGAAGAAAAATATCCACGTTTTTGCGTCTGCTAGATTTATAAAGTCTAATCTATTAATAGCCCAAACCATAAGTTCAACGTCGCTGATATTTGGCACTTACACATTCTCATCTTGAAGAAGTTACGTAACGAATCAAGATTAACCACCACACTTCAAATGTCATAAAAATTTCAGCACCTTTACCTACGGAATATGGACTTAAATATAAAGTTAATAATTGATTGGTGTGATTTCAGTACCTACACTGGCGCTTTTTAGCGAGAAAACTTGATAAATATCCAACACATTCACCGTTAAAATTTTAGAAGTGAGAAACCGAGATCCAATTTTTTCAATAACTCCCAGCGGAATACGCACTTCTCGGTGACGCCCGAGTACCTACCGGAGAAGGAAAAAAAACCGCTTCCACCCCCATATAATAATTTATCTTGCGGCATTCAATACCTTTCAAGCGAACGTAACAGCAGAAAAGGAAGAAAGCACTGGAAGAATGACGAACTCGAATACAACAAGCGGAGAAACGCTTAGCTAATGGAAGTCTTGCGAGGAGACGAACGCCGCGAACCCGGCTCTAGAGGCAAGGAGAATGGATTTGTTTAACATGAATATATGCATGTTTCTGTCATTTCGGGGACCGCTTAAGAGCGCAGGTTAAATAGAAAAACTATGTACGAGAACTATGAACGCGGAATCGTTCCCGCTCAACAAACAGTCAGATCGCGCTTTGCGCCAGGCCCTGTGTACGTACATACGTTTTCCATTCCGAAAATGTAATTTATTCTGGATGCGAGGGTTTTCGCGAAATCGCGTACACACCTACGAACTCACCTGCAACGGAAACCTGTTCGTATACGGAGAGTGTTACAGGATTTTTCGCCCCATATACTTGAATCCATTCCTTAGTCGATACATAACTACATATGTAAGTGAAATAACTACATATGATAGTAAAACTCACACTGCAGTGAATACTTAGACATACATTATTTATTATCTTCATAAGAATTGTATGAACATTGAATTTATCGTCTACAAAAAACTTCGAAATATTTTCCGAGTGTTTGGATCAGATATGTAGATGGTATTTTCGCCATATTTGATACAAATCCTTAGTTCTTAGACGAACTTCAGTCAAAATTCAAAACCATAAAGTTTACATTAGGAAAAGAAGATAATAATGAACTTCTATTTTTAGATAGTAACTAGAAATAAGGATAAGTTAGAAATCGACATTTACCTGAAGAAAACCAATGTAAACAGATTTATAACAGCCGATTCAAGTGATTGTTTTCAACACAAAGTAGCTAGCTTTAATTTTCTAGTTCATCGTTTGTCAAATTTTCCACTGACAATGGATAGATATAAAACAGAGTTAAATTACATCAAACAAATCGCTAAATACAATGGTTTTCCGAAAGATTTGATAAACAATCGCGTGAAAAAGCATAAATACACACTGTTGACTAAAAACTGTACAACTGTGACACCTCAAAGTTACCAAAGTGAAACTACCGTTCCAGTAGTATGTTAAGATATAGGTTATGAGCGCGAAATTAATGTTATTAGTGGTGTTCTGTGAGGTGCATTTCTCCCATAGTGCTACGTCTGACATTATTTTCCTTTGTGGTTTTCTGCTGAAGATGGCAACTTAGTTGCTGAAATACGTATTCAGAGTTCTTTACTCAACAAGGTGGTAAGGATATTTTTTATTTTAAATTTACAAAAAACACATAAGAAAAAAGATGTTTACTGTCAAACAAGATGAAGAATCAGTTTATATGTTTATCTATGAAATAGTACAGTATACAACAATAAAACATAGTAACTTTACGTTTAGAATGAGCAACAGCAAAGTGAGTTAGTGGATCGAAAAGTACCAGAAAACGTATGTATCTGCAGAAAGTTTTCACGCATTGCACTTTCGACGTGGCAAAACACGGAAGTAGCCCTGTGTTTTGCCTACAATCTTCAGTGCTAAATCTTGATCACTTATCAATTTGTTTGGGATCTATTCTTCATTAAAATGTTAATTAAGCTTTTCAGTAGTTACATGCTTTGGAACTGGAATGCTTCCAAATCTTTTCCAAAAATATAGCCAAAAGCTTTTCATAATGCTAAAGATTATTTGGGAAGTCAATGCAGTACATATTTCCCTACCACAATTTTGAAAATTGTCTTGCGCGAATAAGTCTTTTTTTCTTGCTGAACGTTTTTAGTTTTAGTGATAGTAAACACAGGCGAGCAACTCACCCAAACCAATCTTTTGGAAAGTTAGACAAATTCATCAGTTGCTTAGATGTTTTGTGCTGGTTAGATTTCCTTGAAAATTTCGATCTTAACGTGAAAGCCTCCTAAGAGATTGCTATGCATATTTATTCCACCCGCAAAAATTAAGCAACTATTTAATTTGTTTTACCTTTCGACGAATTTGCCATTACGTTTTTGTTTCTTTTTGCTGTATTTTTATTCTTTATTTATTTTGTGCCAATGTTCAATAAATAAGAAAACGAAGCCTTCTTCTTCTGTTGGTCTAAAGCTGGTCAAAGCCGACGCCAAAGCGTTTTTTTTTCTCTCTAAATCGATCCCTTCTTATTTTTTTTTCCATGCTGGCAGTGTCTATAACTACATCTTCCTTGTATCTCCATGAAACATATAGAGACAACAATTAACCGACAAAATGCCATTACAGGAACATGGTGTATTGTTGTAGTGAAACGCAGTTCTTATGTTATACCACAGTAATACCTATAACCAGGTCAATAAATAGTCGCATAGATAAAAGGTAGAGAGACGTAAAGACCATAGATAAGAAATCAAAAAAGGAAACTCACCCAGTCAAATTTCAACTATAAATATTAATATCAAAGTGCCGTAGTGGTCTAGTGGGTTGGTTGCTAGACTACTAAATTGAAGGGACCGGGTTCTTGTTAGCGATGATTTTGACAAGCACTGAACTAGCAGTTGGTGGTAGGTGCAGTAAAGTTGTTAAGTATAAACATACGCACCCTGTGAAAAACTACGAGTGACTAACAACTATAACTACCAGGCAGAAACTCCATTTTTAATGCTTGTATCCCTTTCATTGTGTTTGCTGAGTATAGTGATACCAACAATAAACCATGGGCGTGTAATGGTATTTTATCGATTTATTACATATTTTCACGCTGAAAACATCTGAGGCAATACTTGAAATAAGTTTTGTCTATAGATATCTTACATTTGCTTTTTTCTTTCGTGCCATATTTTTTCGCACTAATGCATACTTACATATAATTGTTGATCATAACTTTTTAACGTTACTATTTTGGACAATTTTACGTGTTAGTACGTAGTTTATAAATAAACGAAAAATACAGCTCAGTTTTTCCAACGCTCGTCAAAAATATCGCTGAAACATCTTTGTGTTTGATTGGCCGGGAATAATTTGGATACCTCCAACTTCCTGGTCGAAGCGGTGCCAACCCTTAAATTCTTAAATTATCTTCGGAGTTGTCAATTTGCAATGGATACAAAGAGAATTCGCTTTTTAAAATAATAAACAAATAATTAAAGCTAATTTCTTGAAACCGATTTTGAAAAAGTGATAGGTAAAAATTGTCCCTCTTCGATTAAAAACTGCATCAACGATTTTATGGAATAGTGTTGACTCTGAAGTATTTAGGGTCCTTCCTTTTTCCGAGGACACCTGCATATATGTATGTAAAGCTTGTAATGCTTCATAATGAACAATGCTTTATCAAATCCTTATTTCGAAGGTGAACCAAACATATCATTGGCATTGATTGACGTAACAAATATAGTAACATCACGAATTAATGTACTTGCGTTAAGATTTTCTTTGTCGTATTTCTAATAAGACCAACGTTAATATCTACATATGTAGTCTTGAACAGGAAATATCTGCATCGGCTATAGAAGCAAAAATTCATAACAAGAAAAACATAATGTAAGGTGTAATAACTTTATTTGTTCAACTAACCACAGTTCCCGCGATATTGTATTGTTGCAATGCTTGGAATATGCCTATTTGGAAATTTAACTAGAAAGGAATCACGGGTTACTTTTGGCAAATTGCCAGTTAGTATGCAAAGTGCAACAGTTCCCATAATTCTTGCTCTTGCGTCGAATCTATTCCAACTAACTAAGCTCTCCATACGTCTATCCCAAGTTATACACGAATTCCCATTGCCTGGTCAAAACCATCCAAAGCCGTAGATTCACGAGCTGCTCTAAGAACAGTTAGATCCACACTATTATTAGATTTGGTTTTCGTATTTAAAATATATTTCCACGCCGTAAAATATGTAAAAGTAAATAATATAATGTACAGAAAACACATATATTAACCTATAACGATTAGTTATAGGATTGTATATGGGTACATTTGTATATTTATTATACGAACGTATTTCGAACGTGCTATCTTGGAAGTCGAGCTCAGCTTCTCGCTTCCCCTTCCGCTAAAATGTTTATTCTGCAAAGACCAAATGCATATATCGGATTGCTTTACGATCTGCATCTGGCGCGCCAAAATCCGAAGAGCTAAAATAGAAGACCGGAGCCACCCACATATCGCTCGTGTTTGCGTAGTTTTAAATGTACTTATTGTTTTAACTCGGTTAGCGGCGCAATCTATTATTTCAAGGAATTTATTGTAAGAAATGCATGGTGACCTTTCAGCATCAGTTATTTGCTATATACCTACCATCTAGGATAGAATGATATATATGAAAGTTAAAATGCCATTTGAGTGAGAAGACTAATTGGAATTTTGGACAAGAAAGAAAATTGAGAAAAATCAGCTACACAAAAGTAGTAGAGAACTCGCTTGAACAGTATGAACTCAGCAATATTCTTAAGCATCACTACAAATAAACTCGGAATGATAATTAGCCTATGCAAAGCAAACCAGATTTTCAAGGAAAGCTGGTTTATTGCCTTCATACCCTCTAAACTGGCAACAAATTTCTGGTGTTAGAAATTATTATATGAAGATATTACCTTTCCGGCACATTATTATTACAGTTGCTCACTAGCGCCAACGGTCAATGGCGGAGATTCGATGCAACTTTCAGTATAACTGCGAGTCTCCACGAGATCTGTTGTGTACTCATGTACGCTGGCGTAAATACTATGTCGTAGCTACACGTTTGTTTTAAGAATGTTGCCTACGTTGCGAAAACGACCAATGTTGAACAAAATTACAGAATTTATAGCAGAAATGCCGGACCTAAATAATGATGGCGTTAAAATTCAATGTGTAGTTTGTAATATACCTTTCAAAGTGTTGGTCTAGGTAGCAAGCAGTATTCTTCAAAAAAAATCGCATACACCACTGAAAAACTTAAATTTAATGTATGTAAAGGTAACACATACAAGTATCATTAATTTCGGCCTTTTTGCCAGTATTCTTACTCAGAACATTTTCACGTACAAGCGATATTTGTATTACCTAAAGTGGTTTAAAAAAACATGGACCATACTGGACATAACCTTTTACGCAGATGAAACATGGTTACGTAAACAGCCTATTACCTAACGTGGGCTACAGCAAACCCTCACGCTTTTGTAGAAAGAGATCTATATACAATAAAAGTTGGTGTTTGGGTTGGAATACCAAGACGAAGAATAATGGGGTCAAAATGTCTGTTTAACAAAATTTATTAAACAACTACATGATGGTGAAACAAGGCCTTATTTCTAGGAAGACGGAAGCATTGCTCCTAACTGCATATGCCAGAATAAATTATTTGCAACAGTTTTATCGAGATCCTATTAGAGGCCAAGGGAGGTGCGTACCCAGATTTCCAGATTTGACACCAGCACATTATCTCCTTTTCGCAAAAACATCTTGCACAACTTGAAAGAACTTCAGCAAGCAATTATTCAAGAAATTCAAAACAACGCAGAAACAATATTACCATCTGTTTGAAAGGACGAGTGAACTGGCGTTTAGAATACAGTGGTGAAAATTGTCAACACTTATTGTAAGAATGAAGTTATTTCCTGTTCATTAGTGTCATTTTCAATGAATAAAACATTTGTTATATTTGTTTTATACTACTGATGTCACCAATTGCATACGAATAAAATCCATAATACCAACATAATTGGCAGTCACTTACAGACACATTGTACGGAGAGATCAAAAAGTAGAAAATAGTTGGCAGCACATATTTTAAAAATCCCTATAATAGTTCAAATAATGTTATATTAACTGCATGAAAGTAGCCAGTGCAGCACATTCGCACTCTGCTTATGATACAAGTAACCTCAAAAAATCCCACGCAGTCAAATATTATTTGAATTATTATCATAAGAATTTAAAAAAAGAACGCGTTGGCAACTATTTTCTACTTTTCGATCTCTCTTCGTATAATATCTATAGTTAATGTATTTAAGCCTGAGAAACCGAAAAAATGCCATTATGCCCACGGTGTATTGTAGGAAGCACCATACTAAGCACTAAAGCATTAAAGTGCAATTCGTGGCAATCGTTGCTATGAGTCAATGCAAGCGCCATCTAGGGTACAGAGGTCAAGACTCCAAACAACCGGGAAGCTGGCTGTATTACCGGCCTCTATTGGGGCCTGCCGCACACGATGAACTGCGTGTTAAAACTGTTATCTTTTAATTGTATTATTTGTACATGGGGGAGAATGCTTGCAATTAATTAATTCTAGAAGATCTGAATTTCAACTCGATTGCGATTTTTATTTATCATACAAGTAAATTTAAGTAAACTTAAAAAAAACCGTTGACATTTTTATAATTAGTTAAACCCTAATTAATATAGACTAAATAACAATATTTTTATGATAAAAAAGCAACAATAAGTAGGTACCCAAACATATAATTGTTCATCCAATATTTCTTTATAAAAGAAATTCTATGTTATCAAAGCCGGTAAATACTTCAGAAAATATTTTCGATAAAAAAAATATCTATCTGGAATATTGCTTTAAGGCTATGGTTACTTTCATTGATGATTTTCTTAGTATAGTTAAAGAAGCTAATACAGAAAATAAAGTTTAATCTCAACGGACCCTATATTCGTACTTCGTTTGTCTTTGATTGACCACTTGTTGGATGTAAAGTTTGTTTGGTGCAAAAGTTCAGGGAACCGCAAAGTAAATCTTTGTGCTCTTGATGCACTGCTCTTAAATGGATAATAATGGATAGTATAAAATTAAACAAACACCACCGTCTGCAGTATTTGAGTGGTTAATCACATTAACTGTGTCACATGTCTGAATTCACTCTTTGTCTTTTGCTATTTACCACTAATGAAATTAAGTTATTTGTGTTCGGTCGGTCCCAGCTCTGCGAACACGGATAATCTTAAATTGAAACGACATTGAACACGTAACGCAGCAGGCCTTTTCTTTTTCAAGTTACAATTAGCCGTCGAATACTAATTCCCTTAGCAAACATGTGAACCGACGCAGATATATTGAAAAAGTTTACTCTGCAGCTATAATTAATCCGCCATTTCTAAGTATTGACGCAGATGGATTTCACACGGGAGATTGTTGAACCTGGAAATGTTGGTGATATTGACGATAAACAGGCACACATTTACAACTTTTTCTATCTCGTTAGCATAGGCATTATAACGAGATTCATATCGAGTTATTCTCAAACTAATAATTTAATTTTTTCTTCGCCGTTGATTAATTTCGAAATTCGAACTAATTTTTTTGCTTTCCACCTTCGAATTTTGAATTATTTACAGGGCCATGGATGAAGAATTATCGGAAATTTTTACTGTGCAACCGTCCCTAATTATTTCACTTATGCTCCAGTGAACCCATTGGATCAAATTCATTTGGCGTACGGCCAATATCGACGAGGACCAAACATAAATCAACACCTTTATCTCGGCGGCAGCATCATTGCTAACGGCATCACACGAACTGTATTAATAAACTGGATATAATAGGGGACGATGAAAGATCTTTTGATTGACGTGGGATTAATCTGTCTACAGTCTAAATTTAGGGGTAATTCTGTTCATAGGTTTTAATTCCATTTAACACCTTAACTTCCAGTATATCGAATGTTACTCTTTTATAAAATGACAAGTTCAATTTTAGGTAAACGACACCTTATACTTACTTATAAAACCATTAGTAAGCTGATAGGTAAATAAATGGAAGGTTAATTGCCTATATTATTATGAGCTGGGTATTCATCCTGTTGGAGGTATAATATTCTTTGTGAATGGGGAATGGGAATGCCTATATGGTTGAAAGAACATTATTTTGCAATAGTGTCAAGCACTAGCAAGTACTTTTGCTTGTTTGAGACGCCATCAATAAAAAAAAGTTCTACTATACTACCCAATAATCCCAATAATCCAACCCATACGTTCAGCTTTAGTCGATATTGACTACAGAAAAGTATACTACGATGTTCATATTATTTTGATCAGTATCGTACGAACTTATGTATTGTGACCGCGAGTTAAAGGAAACAATAATTCCTCCGGATATAAGGCTTTGAAGAAAATGGCCATCACTATTAGTTCCAAAACTGCTTTATTCTAAGTGTGTCATCACGCAATAATTCCTGATGTTTCGATATTTTCAAACTTTTATAACCGTTCTTGCTGAGAACACTATTAACAGATGACGTGAAATAGGTACCCAAATCAGCAGCCATATCACGCACCGATAACGTAGAATTATTTTTTACAAACGCGCATACTGATGTAGATACTTCAGATGGAACGGTACGTGACGAAACAAGATCTTTTAAAAATTTGTGACCGAACCGATTCCCATGAAATTTGCCCTTAAATAGTAGACTTCTATTCCCGGAATGATACGAATTCAGCATATCAATTTTTTCCTGCATACATTAAACGTTCAATGGCTACTAACCTAGCGCCAGATCTCAATTCTGGCGAGAGAGAGGGCACCTCCGATTTAAATTTTATCTAAAGCTGTGCTGTGTTTCGTTACCAGGCGGACACACTGTATATGTTTTAAACTCAATAATATACTAAATCTCTAACAACACGGATAAGAATATAGAGAATAAATCGTACCTATATTATATTGTGAAACAACGAAGTTCCATAACAAAGACGGGAAATTTTTAAATAATATTTCGGTTCTTCTTCGAAACATACTGTTAATGTTTCTTTACTATAAATGCTTTATTTATAAAACTAATAATCATACCATTGGAACTGTATAGAGAGCGCTAACATTGCAGGTGCTTAGACGGTTATTATTCGGCTCAGATTCGCAGTTCAGTAAATCGCCAAATATATTACAGTGCACTAGTAGTAATTACCTCATAAAACCAAAACTGTAAGTAGCCTTAAACTTCATAAGCTGCAGTGGAGTTTTGACCATCTGCAGTGCAAGTTGTATTATTTATACGTAGCGCTTAAATACTGATTAGGATTATATGGAATAGAGAATATTAGTTGCTTAATGAAACGACTTTAGTGTAAGGATTAATTGATATGTGCCTCCTTTTTTAATTTTTGTAGGGAAGCAACAACCCTGTATCTAAACAGTATTTATCTTGTAGATATAATTGTATATGTAATGAAAACATAATTGTTTTATACGCTTCAATACCTAAACAGCTAATACAATTCCTTATGCAATATAAAGAAATTCCTTTTAAGGGAATAATATTACCTATTTATTTATTTTTCAAAGGTTATAATTAAAATAAGTAAGAAAATAACATTTATTCTATCAAAGCAAATAAATACAAAATAGTATACAAAAGGAAAGAAACGACGCATTTTAGTTAGGAACTTAAACTCAACGTGCACCTGCAAAAAATTATAAAAACCCTAGTTTTACTTGGGTAATTAATTCCATAAAAAAAACTAGAGAGTAACCAGCAGCATTTGCATTTTTAGCGAATTTGCTTCATTAATTTAATAGCGGATTTAAATTTTAAATTTATTATTAAATCAACCATGTTACTTTTATTGTATGCTATAGCAGGTGCAGATGTTATGCATGATTTTTTTCAAAATCATATTAACATAATGATTGCAACAAGGCAACAATTCCCATATGAATTCCTAAAGAATTATGAACTAAAATTTTGAAAAAACATTCTTTAAACTACTGCAGTATATATAGATCGTCTCCACCTCCGTACGCAGTATGGGATATAATAGGAACTTTTATCGCTAACTATTCTTAGTTGTTGTCATTAGCGCTATCTTCACTTCCGATTGCTATGTTGCAACTTATTTACATATGTCAGTGTCGGCAAATAACGTATGTATCTGTCTATTAGCATTAACTGCTGTCAATCGTTATCGTCGTAGTTTTAAAATATTTTTAGTTAAATTCCACGTTAATTTGTTTATATATAGTTAAGAAACATCAAAAAATGCCAAAAACAATTAACCGTAAAAAAAATTTAGCCTGGTGGGGAAGTCTATGATTGCAAATGTTTAAAATTATTTTAATAAAAGTATGAATGTGAGTGCTGCCGTTCAAGAAGTATGGAAAGCTTTGGGTTGCTCAGAGCGTAGAATATATAATATAAAACAGGAGCAACAAACTGGTTCATTATCAAGAAAAAAGGAAAGACGTACAACTAAATGACCGATTACAAACATATGATGACAACACGCAAGCACCTATGCGACGTAAAGTGCATAGTTTTTTTTATGCAGAATATGCCACCTACATTAATTCTTGCTGCTGTCAATGCTGATCATGATCTCCCTAACTTCATTCGAGCAACTTTACATAGATTGTTACACGATATAGGTTTCGAATTAAAAAAAGTAGGACGTGAAAGTATACTCATCGAACGAGACGACATTATTCGGTGGAGGCACAAATACTTACGAGAGAT
>JARFOC010112447.1:0-11541 GCA_031763485.1 Osmoderma eremita | reverse complement strand
AAATCTTTCCCTATTTTCGACCTCAAATAAATATTTGTTTATGTAAATAGCAGTCGAACATCTGGTACCCTTCTACATTGTTAACGTTGAAAATAACCGAGTTCTCGATTTTAGGTCGGAAACTTTTATGTGGCCACGAGTGTACATACATAAATCGAGTAGTATTTAATAAAACGTAATATCAAACAATCTCACAGTCAACTACATTTTACGATTTTTGGTGACAAGATTTTATTTTATTTATTTTATATATCAAGGTTCACGCTGCAATTTTTTTGACTTTTTAAAACCACCATATATCCCGAAATTATTCAAATTTTGAACTACTTGGATGGTCTCTGTTTGGATAGCGCTGCGAATAAGGTTTTGCAGCGCGATAGGTATTATCACCGCATTGAAAATCAACTCTAAACGCTGTTCCTTCATTTTAGAAAAAAAAAAATCAACTTGACAGATCGTGAGACATTTGTTTTTTCCAGACAACTTTAATTACAAGTTATGACATTATAGCACCGCAATGCATTTCGATTCCCGTTTGGTGCTCGTCATTTGTTTCCAATGCTAGTGGTATTTTTACATACGACTAAACAATTATTTTGTTCCTTTTTTTTCGATTTTTTTCTTATGTAAAGGTCTGTGGAACATTGTTGTTTTCGGGAAAAAATTCCCCATTAAATCATAAAAAAGTATAGTTTAATTTAAAAAAAAAACTTAACCCTAAAACCTTAAAACGCTTAACAACTATGAATAATTTTATCAGCTCATTTTATAACCTACATCCAGCCATTTAATATTCCGTTTCAATTATTGAAATCGGCCTATCAATAAAGGCACTAGGGGCTCCTCTTTTTTTTATAAAACACCTGTATATAAAATTATGTAAATATTGAAAAGTCAATGTGTTTTTGTATCCAATGTTGTCCGTCACTAAACTGAATATAAACAAGTTTTTATTTGTACACATGCATATACCCAAGTATTTCTTCTTTTTTTCTTTCTTGGGTTATTTCTATGATCACATAAGATAATTACATCTTGTTACGTAGTCTGCCGCTGATAGTTTAGGAGCGATTGATTTTTTATTATTTTTATTTGTTATTTTTATTACTTTTCATACGAGATTAATACGAAAAAAACAAGACATCATAAAAAACCAAGCTTATTAAATGATTGAAAAGAAGATAAAGAGTTTATATTTTTAGTCCTTGCTTAACCTAATCAGATTTAATTTTTTTTATTCAATTTGATTTTTATTATAATTCAATTATAGATGTTGAGTAACACAATCGTTAGCAACACATAAGAAAATATTTTTCCATATATCTACATACATATAAAGGCCATTTTTAGAAGTATATATATATGTCTACAGCGCTTTCGTAATATGTGTCAATTAAGTTGCATAATAATACTTATAAGAAGAACGAAATAAGCTTTATCGATTTCGCTGATTGTAAGAAAGAAATATTTAAAATCAAGTTTGTAGCAGCTTGCTTTACTTCAGTAAAAAAATACGACGTACATTTAACAATGGGCAGTCTAATAACTACTTGTAATTGTACGGGCTACTTGTAGTTTCCCTTCAATGTTTAAATAAACAAAAAAAGGTGAGAAAACCTATACAGAGTGAATTCTTGCCCGCTCAGTAAAGCCTAGATGTTTCAATTTGTTAGAACAGAGTACGCATTGCTCTGCTTTAAGAATGCTGGCCAATGTATAACTTGCTTTATTTAACACGCATTAGGCACCTTATGACACTTATTGCGAAAAAATGGGTTAATTCTAGCAAAATATCCCATAAAAATACACAATTATTAATAACAGGAAAACGAAAAGAAATAGGTACGGGAAACCTACCTAATACTAATCGCTGCAGAATTTGATTTTGTGTATCATGATGTAAAAATATACAGTGTTCCATTTAAGAAAATTGAGTTTTGGACAGTTAAACATAATGAGGTTCGACACCATATCGCGAGCAGACTATAAAATTTTCAGAGATATTTAGGCTATGATTTGAAAGCCTAAGAGTTATACCTTCAAATGATAAGCAACTTACATCTTTAAATTTACGACTGTCCTAAAAACAATTTTTTAAATCAAAGGAAGGCAAAACGATTTTTTACATGAGTTTGAAGATATCTCAAAATCGGTTACATGTAGGTATGGGGAAACCTTAACATTTTGTATTTAGAATAACGTTTATAATCAGAATTTGCAATAAAAATTATAACATTCCATTTAAAATAAGAAAGTTAATGGCGACTTCCGGTCAACCGGAAGTGATGCAAAAGTGAAAATAATTTACGGTGTACTTATTTTCAGAATTTTTGGTACATTTCCATTCTCAAAATATTTTAATAAGCCACTCAACTTGGGAGACCCTGTATAAGTGTGGACTTCCTAATAATTAACGAAACTACTTATTACGAATATCTGGAATGTAAACTTACGCCTAAAACTAAATTTGTAGATAATACGTAATTGTAAAATTTACAATTAGCTGGGGCTGCTTCAGTAGAACAGGTTAAAATCAAAGATATGGAAAGAAACAAAATATAGGTTATTTTTAATGGACAACTGTCGATTGTATAACGATTTTAACCTATCAATGCAAGATAATTCATAAATTACCGATAGTATCTCAATGTGTATTTGAGGGCAACTGATGTTTGTGATTACGGTTAACAATAATTATTTTTGAACATATGTATCACTTAACAAACCTTTAAAATACTCCACAGTAGCAACGCCAATGTGAGTTGAGGACACTAAGGACGGCAATTTCGTTGTCGAAATACGTATACAGTTTGTATTTTTACCGTTATTTTTACCGTTTTTATTTAGAGAAACAAATGCTTTTGTTTTTTCTTTATTAATAATTAATTTATTAGATGCCATTCATAAGCGAATACAATTGCAGAATTCTGGATTTTGTGTATCAGATCAGTTTCACCCAATGATGTTGAAATTAGATTGATATCGTCTGCGTAAATTACCATAATTGTCGGTTCCAAACAATTTGGCAAGTCATTTAGATATATAAGAAATAAGGTAGGTCCCAGAATAGAACCTTGAGGTACTCCAATATCTATTTTTTAAGTTCCGATGTTGATTCTTTGTGTGTTACCTTCTGAAATTGGTTAGCTAAATAACTTCTGGGCCATTCCAAGGCCACTCGACTTATGCCATATTTTGATAGTTTGTGAATTAGTATTTTGTGATTTACACAATCGAAAGCTTTTCTTAGACCTATTAAAAGTGCTAAACGAGTGTTTTAGAAACCAAGCTGCTATGAATTTTCTTTGTAAAGTTGTTCAAAGCTGTGTCTACTTCTGCTTCTGAAAAATCGCATTTGCTAAAATTAGATACGTTAATACTTCAAGTATATAACATAAAGAACTTTTTACTATTGAAGAAGTACTGAAATCATCACCAGGAGATGAGGACTTGTTGAGTGAATTATTTCTGCCTCTGTAACCGAAAATAGGAAGAGATACAAGTAGATTGCATGTTTTTATCAATGTCCCGTAGGCGGATAGAGTTTTTAGCAAAAGCAGTAGAGATCATGTTGCTAGCTACCTAGGAAAAATAACTATTAGAACTATTACAGATATCAGTTTTATTACTAAAACCATCAGGTATAATGTTCCTTTTGAGAAGCTTACACGTTTCTCTTTAATTAGATTTCAAACTTTCTTAATTTTGTTTGTGGAGTAAGTAATTTTATCACTATAATGATATCTTTGTTTTTTTGCTCGATAAGGTTATAAAACTTTTCATATATAATAATCTTCAATAAATCCAGGAGTGTATACTCAAATCCTTTAAGAAAGGAAGCTTACTTTTGCATTCAATTACATCGTAGCTAATCCATCGGAAACCAGTCCTCAGGCATTTAAAATCACACTATATATCCCGTACGTAAAACATATTGCGTACGTACTGCATATCGTAACGAATAACGATCCCAACTTCCCAACCCAAGCTAAATATCTGCGTCGTATAGCCTCCATACTGAGCATGTGCAAGTTTCTATTCTTAGCGTGACGCGTAGCTACGAACATGCCGCGATCTGCACTTGATACTGACTTCGTTTGAGCAGTACAACAAAAAGTCGTGCAATAAATGACGCGTCTGACATTTACAAACAACAAAATCTTAAAATAATCATTACTAACGATGATGTACAGTCCACTCTTGAATATAGAGTTCGTAAAAGCAGTTAAGAAACAACAATGTATCTGGAATTCCACGATAGAAGATTACAAGCAAAGAGAAGCGACGAATAAGGCTTGGGAAACTATAGCGCAAACATGTTATGAGTCGGGTAAGATATGAAAAAAAATTGATCGAAAATATTAAATTTTAAAATGAAAGATATTTGTTCTATTTAGTTGAAAGTTGCCGAGAACGCTGGAGAAATATCCGTAACGCCTTCATAAGAAGTATAAGAAAACCTTCTACTACCACTTGCGGAAGAAAAAATCGGCAAAATTACTACTTGAGTCAACACCTTCAATTTCTAATTCCATTCCTACGAAATGGTAACGATTACCTATCTCTTGCGTCTAGTACTAAAGATAACTACAAATTAGAAGGCCTCTCGGACCATAACGATGATGAAGATACAGACCCACTAGCTGAAAATTCCCCACAATCACCGTACTCAAACACATCAGGTGACAGTACGCCGGTTCCAATCAGTCGTAAGAGAAAACGTTCCCAACACAGAGACAATGAAACCATCACAGAAATCGAGCATGTAGATTTACCAGAACATCAAAGAAATAAGTGCAAGACAGAAGATGCATGCTTGCTTTTTTTGAAAAGTTTATTGCCCGATGTTAAACAAATGACAGATGCTCAAAACAGAAGATTTCGCAGGCGAGTACTTGGACTAATTGACGATGTTTTACAAGACAACGATCTTGATGTATGTAAATAGTAGTAAATCGGCTAGATACTATATGCCTTGACAATGCGTATTAAGTTAAAGATAATGTGTAGTTCTATGCAACAGATTTGATTAAACAAAAAATTAACAAAAAGGAAATTGTGAAGTCTTTAGATAAGTATTAAGTTTTCTTAGTGTATTTTTCTCTAATAAAAATTATGGGTTTTAAGCATTTTTTATATAACGGTATAAAGCCATTTTATACTTTGAATGTACCACCTCAGAGTTTGTGGGATCTCTAAAATTCATTTATTGAACTAATATTTTGAACACGCTGTATCGCGCAATAATTATAATTATCGTGCGTGATCAGTAATCCGACACAGTGTGTTTATTATATCGTCGTTGCAATCTTTACTAATATTTTGATAGAAAATACTATTGTCAACAAAAAACTATTAATATGAGGTAACCAAATAAGTTCGTGCGGTTTTTGTATAAATTAAAATGCCATGAATATGTTTAAAGTTGTTGATCGATAGCACTTGTTTGTTATCCGTCATCTATGAATTATTCTTTTATCGGATACATACACATTTTGTGTTTTTTTTTGTTTAACTCCTAGTTTTAATTAACAGAAAGTGGCATAAAACTTTAATTCGATGTTGTTTACCCATCTATTATTTATTTATTATTAACGGCGTTATTGACATTGACAAGGTGGAAGTTAAGCAGTGGGTCCCACATGAATAGTCAAATGATAACAAACTAAGTCGTGTTATCATTTGTTCGGCAAACATTTCACACAAGTGTAATGAAGCAATTCTTAAGCGGCTGTTAACCTGCGACGAAAAATGTATATTCTACTCTAATTCTAAGCGTTCGTATCATTGCTTGTCACGTGCTGATTCGGAACCACATACTCTCAAAGCTTCCTTGCACTCAAACAAGATTTTATTATGTGTTTGGTGGACAACAAAAGGAAAAACCATCACTGCTAACTTGTACAAGAACTGTTCATCCAAAAACAGCCTTCCTTGATCAATCCAAAAAAAGTGGTATTCTTACAGATTAACGCCAGGCTGCATACCCCAAGAGTGAGCTGTGAAAAATTTTCTGAACTTTGCTGGGAAACGTTACCACACCCTGCATATTAGTAAATGTTCAAAAGTATTACCGTTTTCCTCAAGACATTTTTGAGCTCTTCTGAAAACACTTCTTGTCGCTTTGAGGATTGTTCTGCCAGAAATGTTATTTAAAGTGCGTTTAATTTTGGGCTGCAACTCCATCACACTTTAATACCACTGCTTATAAACAGTGTTTTTCACAAAACTACATAGATAACAACTTAAAGGGGTTAAGTCAGCGGATCGTGCATGCCAAAGGTTTGGTGCGTTAGTTCCTTCAGATGAATTTTCAATCTTGGGAAGAGGAAAAAGTTACAAGGAGTCAAGTCAGGTGAATAAGGAGGCTGAGGAGCCACAGAAATATTTTTACTGGCAAAGAAAACCGTTTATAGAAATTGCTGTGTGACAAGGCGCATTGTCATGATGCAGGATCCAATCGTTCTTGATGTTTGGTCTCACACGCATGACCCCTTTTCGGAGTCTTTCGAGAACCTCTCGGTAGAAATGTTGATTAACTGTCTGACCTTGAGGCAGGAACTCTTTGTGAACGATTCCCTGGCTACCAAACAAACAAATCAGCATGCTTTTGATCTCTGATTTGCTCATCCTTGCTTTCTTGGGCTTTGGAGAGCCTGAAGTCTGTCATTCCGTGCCCTGGCGTTTTGTTTCCCGTTTCATACTGGAACACCCAGTAATGACGCGTTCCAAAAAAGTTTTCATTATTTTCAATCGATTCCAAAAGGTAAAGGCACCTTTCTCTCCTGATGTCCTTTTGTTGCTGCGAAAGGTTTTTTGCAACCATTTTCGAGCAGATCTTTCTCATTCCTAATTCATTGATCGAACTTTATGAACGGTGATGTGACACAAATTCAACTGTTCCCCGATCATTCTGACCGTCAACCGACGAAATGAACGCACAAGATCGCGGATTTTGTCGACATTGCCATCCGTTGAAGTTCCATCCGTTGCAGTTGAAGACCTACCGCTGCGTGGCGCCTCTTCCATCGTCTCTCTTCCTTCTGAGGATGCCTTAAACCACAGAAAAACCTGAGTTTTTAACAAAACACTGTTTCCGTAGGCCTGCTGAAGTTTTGCAACAAGTTTCTGTTGCACTGGAGCAAAACATGATAGCACACCGTTGCTCGAAATTAATGTCTTTCAGTTGTAGAACGCACTACGAAAACCGGATTCACGGAAAGAACGACAACGGACAACCAAATGACTTGATCGAGTTCAAACTTGCATGTCGCGTGCTTCCCGTGTTGCCCTATCAAACGCTATGTTGTCAGTCTCATTACTTAATTTACACACCTTGTATAATCTAATGTGAAATTCATAATTTACACAAGTCCAATTGGGGTCACATTCGCGTAGAAGAAAAAGAGGAATAACAAAGTATTTATGTACTGAAGCAATTTTCTCACAGAATTGCATGAAATCGTTTTTGTTAGTACGTGCCCATTCTTCTACGGAACTTATTAAGAAAAATGGAGAAATACCAACTGTGGAGAAGCAATACTTTCGCTTCTCCTTTGTTTAGTTTTCACTAATAAAAAAATTTTCTTTTCAAAGCTAACAAAGTTTTGAACGAAAATAAAATTCGTGTTTTCGGGAAGAAAATTTATATGTAATTACTGTTTGTAGATCAATGTGTAATCAATGACCTTACACAGTCACTAGTTAATTTGTTTGAATCGTATGGAAAACAGCACATATAACTTTTATAATCTACAGGCGCATAGAATAGAAAGGCCTTCAGACATTCCTCACATACAGCTGCGGCCGGTGATGACGTTTCGGGTGGGCAGTAGCGAAGATAGTAGTGCTTCGTGCGGTGTCATGATGTCTTTCTAACCGCCCACAAGGTATACGAAGTCATCAGCAGTCGCCGCTATCGCATACATAACAAGTGTGCTAGAATTATACAGACTGTCGTCTTTCAAAATGCGACAATACGGCTATTTATAAGTCTCAAGTTTTAGTTTTGCTTCTTTACCTTTAATTTATAAGATTCTGAACTGTCATTTTTTTTTTCATTTAGCATCGACACCACTTCCATTGTGGTTCTCCTTTTGAATGTGACAGCCCTTTCATTTTTAATTTTCTCTCATTCATTTGATATACTTCATTATTCATTGACTGTTTGTATTATTTATCATCATTTCTTCCTGAAAGCTGTTTCATTGTTCTTATAAAATTTATAAAATAATAATTTTTAGATTTCAGGTACATTGTGTCCAGGCAACAGATCTTCTTTCCCTATTCCCCGAAATGATTTTACTCCACGTAAATACAGTACGGATGTGTGAATAACATTTTACGGAAGAAAATATACATTCCACGCAATTATTTGAATGTTCGTAGTAATCATCTGAAAGAACTGTGCTTTCATACTTTAAACCGGAAGCCATTCGAAATAGTAACAAATTAAACCTACCTCAGAAAAGCGAGGTAAGAGAAGCGAGTGATGGATTTACCAATACCTGACGTTGCTGACGTCACACAAATCTCGGTGGTATCGACGAAATCCATTTTTGGCAGTTGAGTTCTAAAGAACTGTATACTTCATCAATTGATATAATGGGGAATAAAAGTGAAAAACGCGGATGGAAGGAATAAGAAAATACATGAGTGATAGCAACTTGAGTGATAATGTCTGCACCTATACACGGCAATGACAACTAGGAATCGGACGACGTAGACATACGTTCGTGCTGCGCATAGGGAGCCTAATGTGTCGGACAAGAAATTTATTCTCTCCAATGTAGGTGTAAGAAGCCGTACATACATTCGCCAGCATCCGCACAGCAGGATAACGCGTACTCTGGTTCTAACAAACTGAAACATCTAGCCGTTTCTTCTACCCTTTACTGGGTTTATCCGCAGCTGGCAAGAACTCGCTCTGTGTATATGGGAAATAAAAGTGATATAATCAAATTATAAATAAACCGTTAATATGTATAAATTTCTAAAATACGCCACATTCCCGAATTACTAACGTAAACAAACTATATTCAGATGTATTTTTCTACAAATTTTTGTTTGGTTTTATGCGAAGAACAACAGACAAATTAAACGCAAATTATTTGTTTGAGGTGAGGTTTTTGGTAAAAAAATATTTTGTCAGGTTTCCTGGTAGACACATAGGGATAATAAGAAAGCATATGACAGTGATAAATCATGTACCAAGACCCTTGACATCAGGTACCATCACAAACAGAAAACTTTGGTTAAATATTGCAGCTTGAATCCAGCTAACCCACTCATAATTTGCATAAAACATGCAATAGGTATAATTATAAGACAGACATACATAAATTAGTATCGTGAACGTTAAGAAAAAGGCACGCAGGTATAAAATGTGATTTTGTATTAAGCAAAATAACACCTTGTTTAGTTCTCTCTTAATTAGCTTATTTCATGCCGAGCAAAAAGAGCTGGCTTATACTTTACAAAAATGTTGAAACGAAGACCGTCGTTTTAATAGTATCACTTTTCACAAAGTTTTTATTAACTGTGTCATGATACAAATTCAGTGCAATTTACAGTTATTTAACGGCGTGGATTCCGTTAATTTTATGTGCAAATTTATGAATGAGAACATATGTTGATATTTTTTTTAGACTACTATTATAAATCATGTGTTTAAATAGTCGCCAGTACCGACTTGATGCTAAGATTCATAATAATAATAATATTTATTAATTACATAGACACATTTTGTGTGTGTAACAACAAGGAAACGAAAGAAAATTAAATCAAACATAAGCTAAGATACTTATTTTATACTATACAGGGTGTTTACGGTCTTGTGATGTTATTTTCAAGGGGTGGTTAAACATCTCAAAATAAGGTAATTAACGTAAAAATATCTTAACAACGTTGCATAATAGGAGAGGTATTAATGTAAAAAAAAAATTGTAGTTTTTATTTTTTTAAAGTGGTGATTAACCACCATAAAAAAGGTTTTTAACGCTAAAACGATTGATTAACAACTTGTGCAAAGTAAATGTAAACGATAGGTTACTAGTGAATTGTTTACCAAGTAGGCTGATTCCTGAAACATTTCCCATTTGTTAAGCTGTTTCATTAGTTATCACTGCATTGTTGGTTAGACGTAAATTTTTCCGAATAAATCCAAATAGGGAAAGTAAAAATGGTCCATCGCACCAACAGTGTATACGTTGTTCTTAATTTATAGTGAAGTATGCAGAGTTCTGCTGCTACAAGTCGATTGTACGCTGAGCGGTTTCCTAACAGGCCAACACCTATTCCACAAATATTCAACGCTCTGGTAATCCGTGCACGAGAAACTGGTGTACTGCGAACACGTCAAAGTCGAGATGGTGGTTCTGGCCGACACCAACGAATTTTGGATGCCGAAGAAGAAGTCTTAAATCTTGTCGAAGAAGATCCTTCTAGTAATAGTACTCGAAAAATATCTCGCCAAGTAAATGTATCAAATCGCATTGTCTGGCGAACTTTGCGCGAGAATCAATTGTATCCTTTCTATGTACAAAAAGTACCGGCTTGACAACTTGAAGATCACCTTTACGTTTACAGTTTTGCTGATGGTTTCTAGAAAAACATGTAGAAATTCCAAACTTTTTTTTCATTGTATTGGCGACTGATGAAGCAACGTTTACACGTAATGGCACAAATAACTGTCGTAATACTCATATTTGGGCTGTGGAAAATCCACATGCTGTTCGCCGTAATCATTTCCAGCATAGATTTTCGATAAACGTTTGGGCCGGACTGGTCAACGGACAACTTATTGGCCCCTTTGTGTTGTCAAATCGAATGAATGGATATGATTATCTCTTGTTTTAGCAAAATCATTTAATGGAACTATTGGAAGAAGTTCCTTTGAATGTACGTGGACAAATGTGGTTTCTTCACGATGGCGCACCGCCGCATTTTAATTATTTAGTTCGCCAACATTTAGATAATTTGTTCGAAAATCAAATGTTTGAAATGCATTGCTCGGGTGGTCCTATGCCAGGGCCTCCTCGGTCACCCGACCTTAACCCCCTTGGTTTCTACTTATAGGGAGTTATGAAGGCCATGGTATACACCAACGACATAATTGATTTAGATGATCTTCGTAACCGCGTTGAAGCAGCTGCGGCGACAATTCGACGGCAAGTGTAAGTGTTTCACCGCGTTTTATAAATTACAGCTTACTATTTATTTTATTATATGTGTCTAGTATCAAGCGCACGCCTATAGCGCCTATATTTCTAAATGTGATATTTTAGTAAGAATTTCAAGGAAATTTCCCATTGTTTTTAATAGATTATTATAATTTCCCTTGTCCCACCCACTACCATGTAGTGTCGCCTTTCCTCGATAGGCGCCGCTAGCGTGCCACATCCGACAAATAGTGTTGTTAGACGTCATTTTTTGTGCTCTTGTAAATTGTAAACGTAAGTAATACAATTTGACTTTTAAATTTCGTTCCTTAGATTTAATTTGCCAATTTAATAGACATGCCTAAGATTCACCACTAATGTG
>JARFOC010112436.1:0-11542 GCA_031763485.1 Osmoderma eremita | reverse complement strand
GTCGATCGTGTTCCATATCTGGGTACATTTATGCTTACCAAGGATAATAACTCTGGTGCATCAATTTTGCTATTTATCAATTTGATCATATAATTACCACTCGTGGCCTCTCCCCGATCCGACCTTTTCAACTAGGTGAACATCCTCATGGTTCGTCTTCTGCATTTCAGGTTCATAAAAGCTTCCTAGAATTGGTCTCCCGTTTATATCCACAAGCAGATAGGTAACAGGATTGGTTACTTGTACTTCAAATATTTTAAATAATTCAGCTGACCAGTTTGGAGTGTAGCCTTTTGGGAATGTACTTGTCTGTCACTTTAGGTGAAATATCTATCCATTTATAAGAACCCCTCAAACTGAATGTCTTGTACAGTTTATTTTTGATCGTACGAATAACCCTTTCAGCTATCGAAGCTTTCTTAACGCTTTATGAAGAATAATGATTTATGCAGTGTTTAACCATTAATTTCCCAAACTCTCGATTGTAGAATTCCTTGCCAGCATCTGTTTGTAAATTTTTCGGAATACGTTCTTGTCGCAAAATATTTGACATTGCTTCTCTGAATACGCTGCGCTTTTGTTTTTTAAAGAATGTGTCCATAAGAACTTTAAAAAACAGTTGATTACAATTAGAACGTATTTGTGACCGCCATCTTCCCGTTTGTAGGGTATGAATTCCATTAGATCAGCCCGCCACAAATCATCTAAACCTTTAATAATTACACGACGTCTCACAAAATTCCGCCTAGCTGCTCGATGGAGTTCATTCACTATGCCCTGTTTCGTCATGGTATGAGTCCAGTTGTATGTATATTTTTAAATGCTTTTGTCGAAGGTGTAGATAATGCTTCCACGTCTTCCAGAGTGCGATATGCGAGTGACTCTATGTAAGATATTTTAGTTGCCAAGATTTTATTCATTTCCGAATTCAGTTTCTCTTGTGTGTGACTTAATCTCTTATCAATATGTTTCATTAATTTTGCTATATACACCTTAGTTACACACTCTTGGTCATCAAGAGCATCAGACACGTATCGGATTCGTTTCCCACCAGCATTAATGTCCGCTTCTGCTGTTAACGAGAAATCTGGATACTTGTGAACATGTTTCGCTCCCGAGTTTATTTTATTTGAAGTAAGAAATCGTCCAAACTTGTCGATACTCATTGTGGAAATGACACCTGTCTCTCTCAGTTCCTCTATTATAGACATAATTTAATTATTATGACTAGTATTTCCCGCTTGCTGGGATGTCGAAGACGGTCTACTAACTCGTTGTACATACACTACCGTTCATATATTTGAGGACGATTAAAAAATACAGGTTTTCTAAAATTAGAATAAAAACAAACAGTTTTAAAATTTATGAGATAGAAGATAATGCTATTCTGAATTATGTTCATATACAATATAGAAATGTATACCCTTCCATATAAAACACAATTAATTGTTAATATTTCAATTTTGTTTGTTTTAGAGTTTTTCTTAGTCGTCCCCAAATATATGAACGGTGGTGTATTGATAGGGTGCCTTCGATGCGATCATGTAACCTTGACCAGAGGTTCGTTCTAACAACGGTTTGATTATATGAATATACTTATAGCTTTTGCTACCCCTCAGCTGCTGCTCAGAATCGAAATCGCGGTGTACTACATGCATACGTTGTAAGATGTCGCGATACAAATTTTCGTCTTCCGGAGTGTAAGTATCGGGTGCTTTCTTGAACAACAAGTCATACAAACCCTCAGTGCCGTTGTACACTTTATCGTCGATTACTATATCAGCATCAGAAAAATTGATAATGTTATTACCCAACTTCAATAAATTCGTGTGGTGTTCAAATGTAGGACCAAAAGTGGTGTCCAACGTTTTGTCGTTTGCACAAAGAATGAGGCCACGAATATAAGTTCTGGGTAGAATGTTAAACGTGTAAAGGAAGTGAAGTGGACTTGCAATTCTTCGTGGTGAAGGAAAAGATTGAACCTGCTTTATCGGTACAAGTTTTGTTGTTATTTCTAGTAAGGGTTCCTTGAGAGAGCTGACTTCTTCTTTGAGTGTCGTGCCCAGCTCTTTCAGTGGTTCAGAAATAGGTTTGAACGCTTTCTGTAAAAATTCATCAGTGTCCACCCGACCTTGTTTTAGTCGCATATGTTTCTTTCGTATCGCTCTACTAGCTTTTAGAATTTTCAATTTCAGTTCACGTTCCCGTGTTTCCGACTTTACATCCATCTTTGTACTATCAGTTGTGACGGATCGATTACCCGATGCAATGCAACGGCTACCCGATGAAGTGGAACGGCTACCCGTCATAATAGAACGACTATCTATTGCAATTGAACGATTATCTGTTATAATAATAAATAACGGCTACCCGTCGTAATAAAACGGCTATCTGTTATGGTGTAACGGCTACCCGTTGTAAAAGAACGGCTATTTGTTATAATTGAAGGGTTGCCCGTCGTAATAGAACGTCTATCTGTTGTATGCTAAACGATTTTCAACAGATGATGGATCATTTATTGATGGTTGAATTGGCTCTTACGAAGCATTGGCTCTTACACGAAATGAACATCATAAGCAGCGCTTGATTATTTTTCTAATCTTCCTCGACATAGTTAACTGTGTGAATGAGCAGTAGGTACGTGTTTAGAAACATATACGCAAACCAAAAGTCTTTTTATAACGTCCCTTATCAATATTTCTGTCCTTGTCTATCACCAGAAATCCATACTTATGCTTCCAGCATTCTGCAAACATGATTTTAAACTGATGGAATGTCATGGTAATCGAATATGTGTTTTAAATTCAGGTCATCTTGTCTAAAGACGATCAAGAAGTTACAGTTATCGCGGACTAGCTGCTTTGGGATGCGATAATAGGAATATAAGTAAAAGCTGTCTACGGCCCTATGTCTCCCCATGCAAAAATATAGCCTAATTTTATCTTGCTTATCACACACTACATCGTCAAATATAAAAACTGAATTCTCTCTAGCCTCCAGTGGATCTACCACTTCCTTGTTTTCATTATACGAGTAATATTGTACACCTGATGATTTCATAACCTTCTCAAGTAACTGATATTTCGGTTGGTACAAGGACTTAGAATACATATACACGTTGTCGAAACTGAGTCCATTATCATCAATCAATAACGTAAGCATAATATTCGTCTTACCACAGTTCGAAGGACCACAGATAATACATGGTACCGTATTAGGCAACAAATCTTCGTGTCTCTGCAGGCGGTCATCTTCTATATCCAAGTTTAACACTTGTAGACGTTCCTTTTGCTTAACTAGTCGCATGGTAAATGAGTTTCCAATACAAGAACACCTACATAAATGTAACTTCGCTTACATGGTAGCTCATTCAAATGTCGCACGTTAAAGACGGTGGAGGTTTTGTTAATAACCTTACAAATAAGCTACCTATAGAGTTACATCTGCCTGGTTATCAGTACTGCGGACCCGGCGCAAAGTTGAAGAAAAGGTTGGCACGCGGAGATTCTGGTATTAATCCGTTGGACGTAGCATGCAAAGAACACGATATTGCATAGTCACAAAGCAAAGATCTGAATGCTAGACACGAGGCAAGTAAAGTTCTGAAAGAGGAAGCCTGGTTACGAGTTAAAGCGGGCGACGCAAGTGTAGGTGAAAAAGCATCAGCGTGGGCTGTTACCAATATCATGAAAGTTAAACGAAAGTTCGGAATGGGACTAAAGCAAAAACCGTTTAGGAAAACCGTGTTTAATAAAACGAAAAATGTGATTAAGCGTCACAAAGTCACTGATTTGAAAGAAGGAGCAAAAGTATCTTTCGAATCAGCCAAAGCAGCTATTAAAGAAGCAGGTGGACGCAAATATATACGCTCTCAACGAATCATACCAATTCCCAAAAGCGGTGGATTGCTACCATTAATATCATTGTTTGCGGGTCTCAGCGCGTTAGGAAATCTAGCGGGAGGAGCAGCGGGGGTTGCTAACGCTGTTAATAAAGCTAAACGTGTACAACAGCAGCTCGTAGAAGCACCAAAACATAACAAAACAATGGAAGCCATTGCATTGGGAAAGAAAGGTAATGAGTTGTATGTGAAACAATATAAGAAGGGAATGGACCTGTTCATAAAACCATCAAAAAACTATTAAGTCGACTACCGCGATGGGCTTTGACCAACGTGGACATTTTAAAGTTTGCGAGAAATATACAGTATTTTCGAGGAGTGTTCATGAGAAATGGTTTACCTAAGTTCCCTCTTAAAGTTGAATGTGCGGTAATCAATTTGGATTCTTCGGAAGGCTCCGGAACACATTGGGGTTGCTTATTATAAGAAAGAAGAATTAGTGAATTATTTTGATTCGTTCGGTAACTTAATGCCTTCCTCGGAACTAATAGACTATTTCAATATGAAAAAAAAGTAATAATTAAATACAATCATGATATATCCCAAGATTCAATCAAGGTAATTGCGGTCATTTATGTCTGAAATTTCTAATAAATAACGCGTAAGTAAGCATTATAGCTTAGTCATGTCATATACATTCACGTTAAAAGGCACGAACAATGTGCTTCGTGCCAACTACTATCCACCGATTGAATTGGACCCGAAACACGAGTATGCCCTCGGGCTCATAAGCTTACATACATACAATACAATTCCAAATATAACTGAAGGAATAATAAGCGATATCGAGGAGTATTTGAAAAGCTCTATGCCCAAAGATTCAATATCACTCAAACCCAATACGTTGAAAGTAGAAATCAATTGTAAATATGCGATAAACTTTGAGCTGAAGGGTACGTTAGGTCGACTACTTGATTTTAGAAAAAGGTTCCATGAGCCTAATCATAAACACGAGTCCGACTTGTCAGTCCAGGTTTTCAAAGTAGTCACAATACTAATCGAGTGCCATATAATATCGTCAACCTACCACGGTACACATCCTTCGCATGCGTTGTATGAATTCTCACCGCAAGTCGAGCCTGGCTATAGTATTTATATTGAGCCACAACACGTGGTTTATCTACCTGTAAACAGAAGTAATATGGAAGACATAACTTTAACTTTGTAAGATCAAGACGGTGATCCCGTGGAATTGAAGAAGTTATAATGGGTTTATCGTTTGCAGAGCGCAAATATAAATTAGGAGGAAACATTTCATCTCTTGCCATTCGCATACCAGACATTCAACATTTAACACACGCCTATATTTCATATCTACAGTCAATTGGACTCAAGGTGATAAACGATGGAAAAATTGGAAATATTCGAAGGTCTGAACTTCGACGAAACGATAACCAAACAAAAGTACCACACTTATTACCCTAGAACAAACAGCATCAATTTAAACGATGAAGTGCGAATTAGTATCCAACAGCAAGATATCTATACCCTTCCTAGTGAAAGCTATATATATTTCCAAGGAAAAGATAAGTTTGATAATGGAACTGGTGCTTGTACTTTGACAAATAACGCGTATGCTTTTATGTTCGAGCAAATACGATATGAAATCAATGGAGTAGAAATTGATTGCTGTACGAAACCTGGTATTACTACAACAATCAAATCGTTGGCTTCATATAGGGATAACGAGAACAAATTACTGCAAATGGCAGGACGGGTTCCATTTCAAAATACTCAACCAACGTTAGCAGATAATAAATTTAATGCATGTATACCATTAAAATTTTTAATGGGGCTGTTTGAGGACTATAAACGCATATTAATAAATGTAAGTCAAGAATTAATACTTGTTAGGAGCCGAACAGACGATAACTGCTATAAAAACACGGATGCGGCAGGTAATAAGAAGGCCTCTTTTGAAATTGAAAAGATCGAGTGGCATGTCCCACATATAAACGTTAACGACGAAGTGCGATTCATGTTTAGACGCTGTTCAACAGAATAAAACAATAAACATCCCGTTCCGAAAACGGCAACTGAATGAACTACCGTCACTACGTAACACTAAAACAGATATTTCGCAGATAGAAACTAGCACAAGCATGGAGAAACCTCGCTATGCACTTATCGCGTTCCAGCAAGGTAGGAGAAATAATTCTCAAGAGGATGCTTCGTTTTTAGACCATTCCAAAATAATCAACGTCAAACTATACTTTAATTCAGAAAATTACCCTTATGATGATATGAATATTGATATGAATGATAAACGTTATGCCGTAGCCTACCATATGTACAGCTCTTTCCAGCCCAGATATTATGGGAGGTCAAGCGCACCATTAATGAATTATGCGAAATTCGGCGAATGTGCTGTATACGTAATTGATTGTTCGAAACAAAATGAAGCGATAAAATCTAGTACTCTAGACGTAAAATTGCAAATGGAGTCGAAAGAAGCATTTAATATTAACACTGTAGCTTACTGTATCATTCTGCATGATTGTGCTGTGGAATACGAAAAACTCAGCCGAACAGTTAAGTAATTAATTTAGACATGAATTTCCCGTCCACTCCAACCATATATGAATAGTCAGACGATGAAGGTAGGTGTTCGGAATGGACGTTTCGTGCTATAGACAGAATAAGGTTTGAAAGGCGTATAAAATACACGGAGGAAATTTTAAACCCCGTTTTATACCTATACATAGAACTAAAGTGTATAGACAATATTACGAATCGTTTCTTGTAATAGACATACAAGGTTTCAACAACTCCGAGTTCACACCTAAGGAAATGACTATTTCGGATGGAAAACGTTTTATACACATTCTGTTTAAAACAACAACACCTTTTCATCAGATACCACAACATAAACAGAAGGAGATACGATGGTTGGAGAGAAATCATTTAAATATTAAATATAGTGATGGATATGTGAATTTGAAATATATAGGAAAAATATTAAACGCTATTTGTAAAACTTATGAAAAAAATTTATGTGAAAGGTCATCAGAAGGCTGATTCCCTTAGAAAATACGTAGACTTAAGTATTGTTAATTTGGAGTTTGTGGGTGATAGTGTTTCAAATTTGGTTAAAACTAAGTCTGCTTGCTTTTATCATGTTAAACATAAATCATGTATGTGTACACAGCGCAATGTAGAAACGTTATTAAATTATTTAATTGTTACTTAGTTCTTAATGTTTTATTTATAATAAATAAGTAAAAGGACATATTTTGTTTCATCTAAAGGTGTATAAACTTTAAAGAAATTTGTTACATCCTACGCAGTTCTTTCTGGGTGGTGGTGGGCCGTCTAAATTGTCAATCGTTATTGGGTTATGGCAGACAGTCTTGAAGGTCAGCTCTCTTTCGTTGTGGGATGAGATGCCATTTCTGCTCCAGCGAGAGTCGATGTACTTCGTAGTACATATGATGGGAGGTGTGGTATAACATTATCACTTATTCCATCCAATCTTCCATAATTCTCATCGATACTCTTCAAGACTACTTCAATTTGTCTATCCATCATGCAGTCTTCTATATTTACTTTTTGCAAATTTTTTGTAAGAGAATATAATTCAATATCAGTTTGCAATTTTCGTAGTTGTTTGATATGCTGCGCAAGTCTGTCTTGAAACATGTCTTGATCCATAATGAAGAGGTCATTATAATTTTAAGGTTTTATTCTATGATTAGTTGGGTAGCAGCTGTTATACATTTTCAAAATACACCAATTTTATTTATTTTACCTTATTATATGAGCATATGCACATATTATACTTAAGCGTAGTAATAAGTGAAACCCGTTGCGTCATCGGTGATCAACTAAATTGCGAATTCCTTTAGGAGTGCTATAGGTAAACCAAATGTAAAAGAAAGCAACTACGCCATAATTCGTAAATTAAAAAGTATCTTTACATTTCTGCATTACACACTTTGTATTTGACTGGTGTTATTATGACAAATTACTAGAGTGATTATTAAGTAATTTAGCGACGGGAAAGCTTGTGCAAAATTCATTTCGAAAGAATGTGAAAACTATGAAAGCAATAGAAACCAATTACGTCAAAAATTTCTAATTTTACTTGGAATAATTAACAAATCCGCGAATAAAATGGCGAAGTAAATTGACCGCGGAAAGAGGGCGCGAATAAAACCGCGAATCAAAACTGTGAAGTTAGCCGCGAATAAATATCCACCGATAAAGCCGCTAGAAAGCTCCCTCCAAGCTCCGTAGTTAACGTTTTCGTAGGTGAAGCACCCCCCTATCCCTCCAAATGAAAGCTCTACACCTTTTCCAGACCGCGAATAAAACCGCGAAGTAAATTGACCGCGGAAAGAGGACGCGAATAAAACCGCGAGAAAGCTCCCGTCCAAGCTCCGCGGGACCTGGAAGACGAGTGACTTTGAAAGTGCGCTAGAACTCTTGCTGTATATCTACTAATGAGAAAAAAATGAAGGATAAACATTGCGTAATGTCTATTTCTCACTAGATTCTAATATAAATCTGCAAGCCCATTCGGATGAATGATAGCAAATCCATAATATGTTGTCCCTTTCTACTGATATGAGAACTTGGTTCTCTTCTTTGGTTTACAAGTTGTAACTTATTTGCTTTTCCATTTCTTTCTTCATTTTTGCTTTTAACAGGAACACCATGAGGTAAGGTATTTTTGTTCAGGATTGTACTAGTGTCTGCTTCAGTATAACATCCAGAGATAATATAGATATAACATCTATTCATAAAATTGTAATTATCTGCGCAGAGCTTTCTCTATGGCTGTCATTTTTACTAATGCAAATTTTTTTTGTGTCTTATCTCGAGTAAATCACCATCTTGCTCCTATCTGTTAAAGTTTTCCATTCGCAAAAATTCTTATCATTAGCATTCTTATTACATTATTATTTGGAAATTTTGTTTCAGTAATTATTCCTATACTCTTCGAGTGGCAAAATTCACCCTGCCCGTATAGTTTTCTCCTTATATTTTTGTCAAGCGTGGTTGGTTTTTTACTACGTTCGTTCCTACTAGTGCTAACATTTTGTTTTATTGGTAGATGGTAGTGGTTCAGTTTGGTTGTCCATTTTTAAAGTATTATTGTAACCGTCATGCTGTTCTTATCGTTTTAGAACCACTACGTTGTACGTACCAGTGTCAATTAATTATTTGTTCTGACATTTCTCCTTTAAAATAAAAATCCGGCTTTGTTACGCCGTCATCTGTGCTGAGGGCTGAAGTCTATCTCTGCAGTTTCCATGTATGCAAGTCTAACAATTTCTTTAACAATTTCAAAGTTAATTTGCTTGTGGAGTTTATTAGTTCAATCTGTACAATTATAAAAGCACTGAGAGTAAAAAATGACGTTGTGATCTTTCAAATTTAATTTAAATTTCGCGCGTTTCTCACACCGTCCAAAGCTGCCGAAAGGATATATACAATCACCGTACGTTAGAAAGAAATGCTGAATTTTTTAATATCTTGGATGTGTGGTAACAGACTGATATGCTGATAGCGGTATCCGTGTAATATATTGCAATCTTTTGCAACATCTTGTCGTTTCATTGTTATTGTAAAGGTTCCTGAGCCAGGAACCAATCGCTACCATCGAATTGTGGATCATATGGGTTAATTGAATACGTGCAAGACTGCCACCTATACGATTCGTATTTGAAATTTAACATTAGAGATTCCATTAATATCCGTGGCTCAACCGGTAAAGACGGTCTCTGTTTGGTAGGGAGTAAAGGTAGTATGAGTCCAGCCAGCCACAAGAAATGGGCATAAATAATGTTACTAAATCAAAAAAATTCTTTATTGTTTTTATAACTTGTAAATTAAAACAAACTATTATACATCACACAACAAAAGGGTTTTGGACTAGTTTTACGCACCACATCACGAATCTACCATACGAAGAACGACACGCCTGTGGAATTCATCGACTACAAGTTGTTACCACAGAATCCCGAGGACGCTCAAGAAGGCCGCATATACAGTATAGTGAATGAACCATTCGAGAATGCAATTACATCGTAGTACCGCAGAACAATAATGGATTGCCGTGGTGATGATGACATAAATATTGGATGGTTGCGAGAGTAACGATGAGAAGGAAAAAAAAACAAATTGAAAATTGTAAAAGTCAGAGAATGCAAAGTTCGTGGGCAGAAATAAAGAGAAATAGTAAGAAAAAGAGTGATAAGGAGGAGTGATTAGAAAAGTAAGATGAAGGAAGTATTGGAAGGAGGAAAAGGAGGGACGAGGGCGCAGAGAAGAGAGAAGTGGGTGGAACACATAAGCACACATACACAAGTTATATTTTATACGGTATTTGATATTAATTCATTCGCTAAATTATATGTGCGTATTATTGGTAAAGTAACATTTCGAAATTATATTTTCAAACACATCTTTAGGTTTCTTGATATAATTTAGATAAATTACAATTTTTGATTAGGTCACTAAAATATTAATTAACAATTGTCAATTATTAACATTCAGAAACCGCCAGGCTCGTGTCAATTTGACATGAATGACAGAACCCAGATGTAAATGTATTTATTATTTTAATAAATCCATTTGAAATTATTTTATTAACATTTTGAAACATAGCAATATATGATCTAAGGATGTAACAAACCAGTAACAAACGAACTCAACTGACATAACAGTAGATTAAATCACATGTGCAATTGTGTCACATTCTGACATTAAGGTCTTTGAGGTTAGTGTTATTAAAAAGTGATTTTTGTAGCACTACAGTATATTCTGTATGTACATATGTTGGTTCTTTTTTCACGTCTGATCTATTGAACCAGTTTCGATGAAACTTGCATATCTTCAGCGTTGTCCAATTTAAAATTTAGACTATTGAAAGGTCCGATTTTCGGAGGAGAGGCTTTTATTGTCAATCAATAAAATTGCTCAATATCTCCTTACTCCATATTTTATTACAAATATATTACTCAATAATTAGTCACAATAATTGCAGTGATCACACGTTACGTTTAACAACGGATGACAAAACGGATGTCATGTCGGATCAAATCGTTTGCGGGTTAGCGTTCGGGGCTGCTCAACTAACGTACAGATCTCAATGACGGGATTGCCCTGTCGTAGTACTAATCGCTGACATTTCCCTTGCGTGTATGGGTCGGATAAAGATGATCGCTAACAGTACAAAAATGTATCAGATCGGGAACGTCTTATCTGATCCGTCGGATGGTCCACCATGTAACAATTCCTTCATAAATCCCGTAGGTGTATGGCCAGCTATTGTTGCCGTATATGAAATGTATCATCAAAAAATACCATATGGTAGTGGTAATGTTATTGGTAATAGTTATTGTTAATGTTATAGCTGTGTCACAATGGCTTTATGTTTTTGTCTCTAATTTTAAATTCCGCGTCTTATTTTATAAGAATTTCAAATTGTTTGACACGTCGAATCAAACTTAATCCTTAACTGGTCCGATACCATATATGTTACGTAAACGTTCCTGAGTAGTCCGAGAGACTACTTTTTTTGAGAAACCAAAGGGAAACTGTTGTGTATTAACTATTGTTAACTATAACAAAACACACACAGGGTTCTTAATTGTTTTATTCTGGAAGTACCATAGGCGTTGACCGCTACATGTG
>JARFOC010112425.1:0-11546 GCA_031763485.1 Osmoderma eremita | reverse complement strand
AGCACTGAAAACACTGAATCATTGCTAATTTAACCGAATCTGTAGCATTAATAATAAGAAAGTTAGCAATAGTGCCCCCAAATTTTTGAACACCCGTAAACCTTATTTATACATTTCCTGTAGTTGGGTTTTTTTGCCTATAGGAAATAAATTATTATTATTATTATAGATGTGGCCAAGAGTGTCAGAGAGGTAATTGTCCTACATATAATAAATTATGTCATAAATGTAATAGAAAGGGACACTATAGAAAATATTGTAAGAGTAAAAGTGCTGTACATGTAGTCAATGGAAATCATAGCGATGCACGTTAACAATGCAAATATAGTATGGTCTGTAATGAATAAGCTCTGTTAGTTCACTCGAATGGTTTGAAACAGTAAATATTAATGATTATAGTATTAATTTTAAGATTGATACTGGTAGTAAGGTTAACATTCTAAATTATAAAGATTTTAAAAAATTAACAGATGAAGTTGAACGTCCGGGGCCTTCATTTACCACTCTCGAAATAATAAAGTCAATGCCATTGTAAGAAACGACCGACGAAGTGCACATAATATCTAATGCCGCGATCGGGTATACAATATTTTCAACATTTAAATATGAAAAAGTTCACCGCAAGAAGATGGTGTCGCGTTTGCTTGCTGTTGACTAAATGCCAATTCGTGTTACAATTTCTGTCTCGTAGATGAAACCTGCATACGTCAATATACTCCAGAGACAAAAACAGAGGCAAAACAATGAATTTCATCACATGAACGTGCTCCAAGCAAGGTGTTAGGGTTCTACTAGTTTGCGTAACGATTTGCCGGTGAGAGAACGCAAAACAGACATTGGTTGCTTTAAAATTTGTTTATTGCAAAAATAACTAGTCATACAAATGCATGTAAAAAAACCCATATTCTATAATATAGCAACTCATACAGCTTATATTGTATATATTCATTTAGTCTTTCCGTGGGGCTTGATTTTATATATGTATGTATGTATACATCCGTATAGTACCGTGCACGCGTAGTAGGGGCTGTTGGCCCCGATATCTCAAGTTAGCTAGGAGCAACCGTCTTTTGCGTATAAGCAAAAACACAGCCACCGAATACCTTTCCAACTTCGCTTCGTACTCAACCCCTTATATATGTGCTCGTTTCTGGCATCGCGGTTGGTGCGCTGGGGCGGTAACAGGTGGGCAGCAAACGGGCGCGCGGCTTGGCAGGCGGTTGCAGCCCGTCACCTGTCCTCGATACGAACCGGTCTTCGGTCGACGGCCGTTGCTGTCTGTCTTTTTCGGCGCGTACACGTAACACAAAGCAAAAACCGTTTCGGCCAATAAGATTATGGCCACGATTTTTTATGATTACAAAAGCGTAACATTTATTATTTACAACGAAAAGACAATAAGTGGCCAATATTATGCCTATGAACGCCTGCTTCATCTACCATACTCGTCAGATCTGCACAGAGAAAAGTATTTTCTAATCGCAAGAAATTAGATATTCTTTGGTCGATTTCTTTAAGAGAAGTAATTTTTTTCCTGTGTTTAGAATACTCACTAGGCGTAATACAACAGTTACTCTTGGCGCTAGTAAACCTTGTTCTTGCAATATTTCTTTAGTCAAGAAATGAATTTCTTGCTTGAAAGCATAGCCGGGTTTGGCGGTAATAAATAGATATTTGGAAAATCAAAATAATGTGATTGGTACACGTGATGATACCATCACTATGAATTAAATTTTTTGCTATTGATTGCTTGAACTATAGTAGGGTAGATGACGCCGAAATTTGTAGATATATCTGGATTTAGTTATTTTACGTTAAAATGTAGTAGTCATATGGTGTAGGTTAGGGTATAGGATACGGTGGCTCAAAATAAATTTAAGTTAAAAAATACCCCTTACCACCTTGTTGAGTAAAGAACTCTGAATACGCATTTCGGCAACTAAGTTGCCATCCTCAGCAGAGGATGGCTGACGGTAGCAACTTGGTTGCCGAAATGCGTATTCAGAGTTCTTTACTCAACAAGGTGGTAAGGGGTATTTTTTAACTTAAAACTATCGACTTAGGTATATTTTAGACTTTTAGTATATATATTTATGGGTATTGTGTTTTTTATCTTTATAAAAATGAAACTAAATTTACTCAGATATCGGACAGTATCGGTTCCTAATACCGTATATCCGATATTAGGAACCAGTTGCGTACATAGGAATTATGGCGGCTGGTATGGTTTCTTTTAGATGGATAAACAAGAAAATAAATCAAAATTAAAAAAGCGAAAAAGTTGGGATGAAAAGGCATTGGAACTAGCGCTAAACGCGGTAAATGGCAAGGAAATGGGGTACTTAAAAACGCCAAGAATATTTGGGGTGCCACCTTGTTGATTACGTAAAATCAAGCGTGATAGGACTCCACCACCGCCTCAGCCATCTCAAGAACAAATTCAAACAGATCAATCTGAAGAAAACGGCGAAGATGATGTGCCTTTAGCTTTAATGAACAAGAGGGTCCAACAGATGCAGACAGATGCTATAACCACAAGCCCTTTGGTAAATGCCATCACCACTACTACCTCATACGAGAGCCCAATAAAACCTTTACCCCAGGAACTTGAAGTATCTTGAACTACAAAGAATAAATCAAAAGTAGCTTCTTGTACTTGACGCGGCGAACAGATGGCGGCACTGCATCTGTTCGCCGCGTCAGGTATGGGTCCACATTTAACGAACAGAATCAATTTGTAAAAAAAATAAGCCAAGCAAAAACCAAGAAAGAGAAAACAAAAAAAAAGAAAAGTTCTTCTAGTGAAGGCGGTGACAACCTTGAAGTGCAGACAAGACGTCGATTGCCTATACTGCACAAACCGTTACTCGAGAGACACAAGAGGAGAGGTATGGATAATATGTAGCTTTTGCTATTGTTGATGTCACGAAGAATGCGCAGGAACTGAAAAGAAGACGGTTTTTATTTGCGGTATTTGTTAAGATGGTTGATTTTCTTTTCTTTTATGTGAATCCAAATATTTAAATCATTCTGCGGCTTGTTTTTGAAATTAATAAAACTTTTAAAATAAAAATAAAAATGCTCCCAATATCGGACGTATACGATATAGAGACACTTACTATCCGATATTAGGAACCTAATTTCAAAATTATGATTTACACAATCTTTTTTTATGATTCTCAAAAGAAAACGGTGAGTTAGAGATTCTTGTTTTCATATTATAAAAGAGTATATATGCTGCAAGGATTCGGCAACAAAGAGACGTGATAGGTCGATATTAAGTACTTCTTATCGACAAAAATAAAAAAGTATCCGAGAATAGACAACTCTCCTCTGCAGTAAGAATGATTGCTCTATCGTCACCCGTTACACGAAGTTATATGCGGTGACGAAAATGCGTGTTTAAACCAGATATTTCTCGCTTATCCGTCACACAGTAACAGTACCGATCATTTATGTAATTTCCTAATTTCAGAGTCCATTCCGCTCTCCACAAATATTGTATGTCTTTTGAGCCTTGATAAGAAAAGTATATGCGACAGCCTTATTAATTTTGTAAAAAGAAAAAACTTAAAATATTGAAACCCGTCTGTATATTCCCTCTCCCTGTGACCCCTCTGTAGTTAACTCATTTATCGGAGGCCTTGTTTACTAATGGCAAATGGGCTATGATTCCGAAGGCCAAAAGAAATATTTTTTTCTCTAATATCAATGAAAAATAAAATACCATAATAATATAACGTAATAATAATAATTGTCATTTTATAAGATTAAAAACATGTATAGAAATAAAAAAACGAATTATATTTATGGCAGAATCTAAAATACTTAAAAACTAAATAACTCTTGTCATGAAACCAAAAATATAATAAATAATAGATTATCATTAAAATAACTGAATAACAATTGTGTGTCAAAAAAGACAATAAATTTATTAGAGTAGTAGAACAAACTTCCAATTGGAAAGCACAACATCTTAATCCGCGGACAAAATTTCTGTGAATATTCGACAGTGTTTGAGATTGACAACAACAATAATCTTTACAATTAATTATGTTACCCGTAATCAGATACTTGACACTTTTAATGCTCTTGATTCTCGAAAAGGGCCTGGCCCTGATGGTATACCTCCAATATTCCTGAATAAATGCGCTGCAAATTTAACAGAATCGTTATGTCTAATTTTTAATAAGGCTCTGAGCTGTGCGCGCTATCCTGGGGTGTGATGAATGCTCAGGTTATACCTGTTCACAAGGGAGGAGACAAATCTGAGGTTACAAACTACAGACCTATTTCACATTTAGATCAGTTTGGGAAAGTATTTGAATCTGTTATTTCCCAAGAACTTTTTTTCTTATGTAAGAACTTTTTGCCAAAGCACCAACATGGTCTCTCTTCTAAAAGGTCAATTCTAACGAAGCTAATCCCGTTTATTCAGGATGTTTAGTTGATGCTAGATGAGGGGCTATCGATTTCTGCAGTATACACTGACCTTTGCAAGGTCTTCGACAAAATTCACCATCCTTTGTTAGTAATTAAACTAGTGCATGGGCGATTGCTGAAATTTATCGGTTCCTACATCCCCAATATTTTGCCATAAACAACTGCAAATCATTCATTCAAGATGCTACCTCTGGCGTGCCTCAGGGCTCTTATCTGGACCCCCTTTTATTTACTATATATCTTTACGATATCGGCAATTATTTGAAAATGTTAAATATAGCCTATATGAGGGTGATTTGAAGCTTTACCATTCAGTGGCCTGCCCTGATGGTTAAACTTTAATCGACGATGATTTGTGCAGGTTTTGCAGGTACTGCAGGGTTAACAAACTTAAATTGAATATAACCAAGTGTAAACATATAATTTTTTCTCGTTAGTTGTCACCGCATCACATGGATTTGTTCCTGGATCGAATGTTGATCTTTGCGGTTAGAACCGTAAATGATCTGGAGGTTATCTTGGATTCCAAACTGTCGTTTGCGGATCATATTGACTCCATAACTAAGCGAGCTTGGCGTTGTCTGGGTTTCTTGTTAAGAGTAACAAAATACTTCCGTCACCACTCTACAGTTATTACTATTTATAATACCACAGTAAGAACAATCCTTGAGTATGCATCGACATACAGTCTGGAATCCTTATTGTGGTAGGTACACTGACTCTCTAGAGAGAAGTCAGAAAAAAAATCATCAAAACTCTAAACTACAGATACAATCGCGGTAAAGATTTTACATCCTCTGAATCAAATACCCTTTTCTATAAATTGGACGTCATGGAGAATCGGCGCATTTTTAATGACGTCCTTTTTATTTATAAAGTACTAAACATTTTGAACATACCCAAGTATCCTACAAAACATATAAATTTGATCCATGGGCATACGGGCAATTCAAATTACTGTCTGAATTCTCCACTGGTGAGGTGCATACGCTCCTTCAATGTGTACAATTCGCGTTGACTTGAGATTATTTACGCAAAACTTGAAATATTTCAAAAGAATTTTAAGGTCTAAAATCTCACACTATTAATCGGTGCTTCACTACTTCATTGTAACTATGTACATCACTTGATTGGATAGAAATACATAACTATCTTGTAATAACTGAAACATTACATACGTATTACCTCATTCATTTATTGTTTGCTTAGTAATTGTTGTTCATTGTGTGTTTTTGTCCACTACATTTTATGTAATTACTTGTCATTAGGTGTCATTCTGTCATAGGGCTTTCTTGGCCCATATTAGTAAAATAAAAATAAAAAATACGTTTCGCCTGCAATCATACCAAATAACATAACTAAACTATCTCTCGTTTTCACATACAGCTAGGTGCAGTCTTGCCATAATTAAAAAAACTCATTATCCCTACGCTCGAAAATGAAATTAATTAATCCAAATTTTAGAATAAGTAAGTGTTTTTGTATAACTAAACTAAACAAAACTCAAATTTCCACAATTTTTTTTTCAACAAAAATTTAACATCACTATTCTACAATCACAATATCTAAACTATTTCTGGAATATTTGGAAAAGAAGTAACGGAGTACTTGTAATTTAGAAACTAGTATTGTAACGCTGACAACTCCACTGTGTTTCAAGGATTCCGCAAAGGTTAGAGAACGCTGACATTGAATTAATTTATTTCTTTATTAGCCAAATATTTTCAACACTGATCGTGTCTTTATCAGGGCTTGAAATATTTAATTATAAAATCCTTACGTTAACTAAGTCAAGGAATATAATTCAGCTCGTAAGTTCACAGAGGAATAATTATTCCACTGTGAACTTTGTGAAATTAATTCAATGTCAGCTTTGCTGAATCCTTGAAACACAGTGAAGTTATTAGCGTTACAATACTAGTTTCTAAACTATTTCTGTGGAATATAGCTATTTGAAGCTGTACCGTACAGAAAACACCGAACATTACTTACTTATCCTCCTCCTTCTGCCATTGGTGTAGAGGTGATTAATTTCCCCCATTTGCTTCGGTCTTTTGTCACTTGTTTTGCTTGAGTCAAAATTAATGAACTAATATTGTTTAAATATATATAACAGCATTCGAACTACTATCAGATGCCCGAACATATGGCTACATCATACCGCCATATGTTTTTACATAAAGTTTTAATCGGGAATTCCTCCAGAATGTAATTTTACGCAGTACATCCAAGGAAGTGATTGGAAATGCAAAATGAATCAGTAATGGATGTCGTTTCACTATAACAGCAGCAGCAAGATTTTTTATTTATAATTTGTCATCATATTGATCTATTTATAAATGACCATAGAGAGTAAGTTTTTTTTTTACATAGGTAGCCATTTCATAGAAATAACTATGGTACGTATTAGCACATGACGTGACTAAAAGAATAAAGATATTAATGAATTGCAATCATGATATGTTACATTAATAAAAATAATTTTTAATAGCACCTCTAATGGAAGTTACTGATAGATTTTCTAACTGAGAGTTATGCTACGTTATAATAACCTCCTGCGGTACTCTTTTTATTATGTAACCGATATACAACTTGTTTAGAAGTGAATAGCGATTAATAAAGTTGTAATAAGTAACGGAATATGTTACCCAAAAAAAATTATAATAAAAAATGAACAACAGAATCAGGCAACCCAACGATCATCTGCCGTTTCTGAATAACCCGTTGCCTAATGTTACGTTACACATCCGGTATATCTATGATGAGTACTTTCCTTTTGTGTAATATTCTGTAATATATAATCACAACCTTTCCAATTGACTTTTGAGATTTTATTTTTGGCATTCAAAGATTTATTAATTAATAATTTTTTCACGTCAGAATTAATTTATTAATTTTAAGGTCTATTAGTTTCTATCTCTTAATAGACGTGCTATACCAGACATAATACTTATTCGTATATTTATTATGGATTTATAGATTTGAGAAAGCATTGCTCGTCACATTTGATATGATGTTAATATAAACAAGCAGTCAAAAGTACGTTTTGGTTGAATATTTTAAACAAACTAAGATATTCTATTCGATTGTGTTATTGTCACTGTACTACATTGTTTTAGTTTTTCTATTCTCAAATTTTGAATTTAGTAATATACAAGTGCAATTTACGTATGTATTTTAATTTTCTCTCAATGCGCGATGACATTGTATGATATCTGTGATCACACGGTATATATTATATGTAGTTGTTTAAGATCTCCAAGGTGTTGTACGTACTCAAGTTATCTAAAGATACCAATTATAAAGTATATACCAACATCCGATCTTGATGTTACATAAATAGTTGTTTAATATTCTTGTCAATGTATAAAATATTTCTTTTTGTTATTGTAGTTCTATTCTTACACTGTCCCTTTTTAATACATTCTCAAATACGTTACTAGATCTTTGATAATTTATTAAATGCTTATAAAGTATTTCTGTATTTGTTAAATAAATATATACGACAGAATCTTGCTCTTTTTTTATTAATATTACTGTACAACAATAGTTGTGGTGTTGTTTGTATCCTAATGCAGAGAGTTAACTCTGCATCAGGAATGATACAAGAGAGGCCTCTACATTAGGCTTGTTTAAGTGTGCGTGAAAGTCTGTGGCTTGTTATTGCCTCTCCTTGCCGTAAGAGAGCAGCAGTGTTGATTTCACTTCAACAGTGGAGTACCGGGGGACGTTACTTTAGCTATTGGTGGGATGACATCCGCCAGGTTCGATAATCCGTCCCGGAAGAGGCACCTAAAATCGATTGCCACGTGTAGATTCGAACTTTAGATTTCCTTACGTAAACCTAGAGCTCTTACCACTGCCCTATCCCCGCGTTTAGTTGTTTAGATTTCAAAGTAATTTTTCGCTAGTCAACACAGGAAACACCTTTACAAATGACTGTTTGTCACAGTATGTTGGATATGTTATGTTACAATTAAAGGTTACCCATGCAACTCCCCATGGAACTCCAAAATTCCTCTAAGTATTATTTGTGAACGAGAACGGAAAATAAATTTGCATGGAAAAGAGCTATTATTGTAAAATTTATCTAATGTGGTTATAATGGGTGCATTGTATGCTGTGCAAATCGAAAAAGCATTTGTTACATTAACCATAAATGGGGTAGAACAACCTAATTGTGATAGTAGGATACCAGGATTCTTGGGTTGTTCGACTGATTTTACATTGACATGGAATGATAACATCCTACGTAAGCTGCACCAAAAAGCTTACGCATTGAGGTGTTCTCAAATCTCCGTAGTCCGTAGTATAATTTTGGTATATTATGCATTATTATGGATTATATAGTACGATATACCATAGGACAATTTCACAAATACACATCATTTTTTTTAGCATAAAAGTCGGTCATTAGCTGCTGGACCTTATTTTTAGTGCATATCTATACGAGCGAAGAAGAAGAGCGAGAGACACGCGACGGCTTTTCCCGCAGGAATGCATACCATTCCTTCTAATGAAGCTACACGGACTAACTAATGTATCCTGTATCCTAATGCAGATACTTAACATTTTGTATCACTCTGCATTAGGTTTGTGTAAGTGTGTATCATGCGTGTGTGTATGAAATGTATGGTACTGCCTTTCCTCGCCGTAAGAGGGCAGCAATGTTGATTTGTCCTCGGCACTAAAGAATATCGGGTGCCGACCACCATTGCTGTCGCCGCCGCTTTGCGACGAACGTTAAAAACGTTCGTGTAGATGGCTTTATTGGAAACAGTTATATACATTCAGCGTGCAAAACGTCGCGGACCTGTAGCCGCGTAAAACTCAATTATTGTTTCCAATTAATGTTTAGTTGATTATTTTAACAATAATCGTTTAATCACGTTGAGTTTTCCGTAGTTCGGGAGTGTGAATATGCATTGTGATTATTTTGTTCATTACATACGCAGCCGTAGGTTACCTAGATAACGTTCCGTTTCTTACCTATTCTATTATGACGCTGGCGTCTTAACATGTCTGTTCCGCGCAAGACCACCCCTCCATACGAGGCCTTGTGATCGTGAATACCAAAATGATATAGGTTGGTTAGAGAGAGAGAACGAGAGAGAGAGACACACACACACACACAGAGAGAGAGTATTTCTACTACTACTTCTACCGGCCAACAGGTCTGGCACTACAGCTTTCTCTCGCATACGACGGCTTGCGTAGCCGGCTTACTACTGGCACGACGTCCTCTCCGCCTTCAAACTGATTTGCGTAGCCGGCCAAGAATTCTGGCACGACTACTTTTCGCACGTATATTAATGTTAAAGGCAAATTAATGTTAATGGGCAAGGTACGTAGCTCGAGCCTTTCGAGCACAGGATTCCCGAGATAGCTTGGTCGCCCGTACACGTAGGCGAAATGAATGCATGCATATTATACATACGCCTGGCGTATTGCTTTTTATTTGAGAGAATGATCTGACTGAAATATAATTTACATGAACACTTGTATTTTATTATCTTGTTGAATGAAGATATTGAAAAATAATAGATAGGATACAACGAGTCTCCTTGTTACCTATCTCCCTTTTTATGGACTGGCACAACTACTGATTCTTTTTATACATCTGGAAATGCACCGAGAGTAAAAGATAAATTAATTAAATAAACTAGTACATCAATTACATATATTTTAAACTCCTTAATTATAGCAGGGGCAATGTAGTTGAGAATTTGTTCTTTATTTTACATATGACGTTAAAGAGTTCATCTAGTGTGCGGGTGAAAAGAAACATCGATGTGGGATAGCTTACATCCGAATCAGGTAAGTTTGAGGCAGGTATCTGTGATACGACTTGAAGCAGTATATTTTGGAAGAAATGATGGAAATTGTTAACCAAAGTAGAAGGATCGCTAATGAGTACCCCACTCTTATTTATGGTAATGTTCCACATAGCTTTACTTTTATTTTCAGAGTTAAGTAAGTAGTTAGTATTAAACTTTACTTTCGTTACTGATCAATGATTTATGCCATTTTTTGAGTAATACTCGCTTAATTGGGAAAGTATTTTCATAATGAAATGTAAGTGTTTATAAACGAAGTGAACTTCAGATTGATGTCATAACCACTATGGACATCCAGTCACAATTCTCTTGATAGTGAGTACGACAAATGATTTTTATTATTACTATTAAAAATTCTAGTCTGTAGGTATCGTCTATTTACACTTGTATATAAATAATTATCCGGTACTACAGTACCTGTTGTAACAGAAGCGAATCTATCGTCTGAGATATGAGTATCGTCTATCTTGACTTCGCAAACTGTGTCAATAGATTGTCCAGCAATGTTCTTGAGGGCTTGGCTACTCTCATGTAATCTGTAACGATTGGTTTTAGACCAAAACCTGCCATAATATTGACAATAGATTGTTGTTCGTAAGACATGGTCATAAAATCTACATTAAAATCTCCGCAAATAAAGTAAATATAATTTTTCTTAAACGCGCAATCAAGTAAACCAGACAAGTGAGTGATAAGTTCGACCGAGGCTGTCTGTATAAACTGACAACTGAGTAATATTTTGCATTAAAATGAAAGCGCGAACCACAAATTTCGAAAACCTTGTCAATCGCAACACTGTCAAGATTAATTTTGCTACTTTTAAACGATTTATTCTCATATACCTATACATGTTACTCCTCCCAGACCATGCACTCTATAAAACTCACTTACCAATTGATAATCCTTAACATTATAATAGTGACTTTCATTAGGGGACAGCCAAGTTTCGGTGCAACACACTACAGCGCTACCTATATCAGAGAGTAATCATTGACTTTATTTCTAATGCTACTACAGTTAAGGAAAAACAGAAAGTTAGAAACATTATCTTTATCCTTCTTAATACTACCTTATTACAAACATGATTATGCACCGAATTGGTGAGTGGATAGGCAAAAAATAAAAAATAAGATGATTGTTGGAAAAAACAATGCTTTAAATAATTTCGGTTTGAATTAGTATTACTTACGTGTGAAATAATAAAATACAAACGCGATAAAACATGCCTAACATCAAGTAATCATTTATAATGTAATTCGTAAACAA
>JARFOC010112414.1:0-11547 GCA_031763485.1 Osmoderma eremita | reverse complement strand
GTACGTGAGGACTACCTGAAGCTATACAATCAGACGTGTTGTGTGATCTCAGAGGTATATTTATATATTTTTTAAATGTATTTTTTATATACTTCATTTTTTGAACGTACGTGCCATCTATTGGCAGAAATCTTCTTTCTTTGAACAGTTGTTTTATCGCAAATATCATAAACCCATATGGTTCTTCCACAGTATTTACTATTGTGTTAGAATATTTGAATTTTTCTGGTATATTGTAGCTAACAGATTCATTGCAAGGATCGGATATGAATATATTCAGTGATTCAATAACTACTTTATTTGATATCCACGCTCCTTTTGTCACAATACAGTATAAATGGCGTCACAAACCCTACATCACTTAGACTATTAAGGAAATAATTAGGCTTCAAGATTTAGCATACAAGAAGTTTAAGAAGTCTGGTAGTGTAAATGACAGAAAGTACTACAGGGATATTCATAACTACTTATCAACAGCAATTAGGCATGAAAAACAGGCATATGTGCGTTGGCAGTTACAGCGATTGAAGAGTGAGCCCAAGAAATAATGGAGTTTTTTCGCATCTGAGAACATTCACAGTCGGGAGCTTAGGAATATCTCTATCGATCCTCGCGACGCCAATGATATCAATAACTACTTCTGTAATCCGACTGCAACTCAAGGCATTGATCAAGCGTATCTTAGATTCTTTCGAGACAACCGGAAACCTGGTGTCACCGAATTCAATTTCAGTCCGATAGCGGAGGAGGATCTGAGAGACGCCTTGAACGGTATCAAAAGCAATGCTTGTGGTTCTGATTCCATCGACCTAAAAATGCTCAAAATAGTGTTCCCTTTTTCGAAACATCTTCACTCTTTAAGTAATAGATCGCTCTCCACATACGATAGGTAAATGATTTGCGAAATGACAATACGGTTTGCTGCGGTTGCAATTTTTTAAATAATGATATTCAGATTGTAAATAAATCTTAGATAATTACTGATTTTGATTTTGTGTTCACAAGAGAATCTCTATCGTTTCTTTTCCTCTGTTTGTGTAGCCCCCTGTGGGTTTCTTAATAGTTCCCGGGTGGTTTATAGGGTCTTTGGCCATAAGTCTATGTAGCATTGTGGTTTCTCTTGTGGTTTCAATATCCCCACTGAACTTCCTCCATGACTCCCTTTTGACTCTCCTCAGAGCCTGATTGTGAAGAGTGAGTGTTTTGAGCTTGCGAAATATCTGCTTCATATGAAATAACTCGTCGTTCCATCAGTTAACTTTCCTGGCGTTTTGTCTCATTTGAGGACAACTTGGGTGATATGAGGTATATTACTATAGTATTTTATATTCTATTTATATTAAAGAAAATTTGCTACGCTTCCTGTCAGTAAGCATGCAATGCATTTATGAGGTCTATCGTTTCTCTGTTGTATTAGTTTGGTTGTGTCCAGATATATCCGAATGACTTCGTGTAGCATCGAGTGATGGGACAAACGTATGCTGATACTACCGGATTGGAAAGTGGTATAACGAAACGGATGGGAAATTAAATTTGGTACAATTTTTAAGAAAAGATGACGATCTTCATCAAATCGATGACCAATCATAATAATGTGTTCTAGAATTATTAGCTTCCTCACACAAACAAAACTCATCGTCTCTCTTGTTAATTTTATAAAAGTACCCGCCACATATTCCATGGTTGCTACGCTAACGACAGTCTTGTGTTTGTAATAAATTTTCTGTTGATGGTGTTTTTGAATCATAGCACTGTGTTGTGGATTGTCTTGAAATAAAACTCATTGAACTGTGTATGTAATTAAACTGATGTATGTATTAGTACTGTATGTACATTTTGTTTGCTCCCTTGTCACTTGCTTTTAATTACGTGAGACATGTATGTCTACTTTGGCATAAAGAAATGGGAGGGCGGTAAAGGTCTATTTACTTTATATAACTTTTTTTGCCTTTTTTCCCTCTTAATACCTTGTACTTGTACATCTGGCCATTAGTATCAACGTAATTTCTTTCACGCAGTGACAAGTTTGCCAACTTAAGCATAGTCCCCGCCTTTGCAGGCACTGCAAATAAATGTATAATGTTATGTACGTGCTTAACTACTAATAAACAAATACAAAAAAAAAATCAAATTGGAATAATGTATGTAAAAAGTTAGCCTAAACCACTTCAATCACTATGGTTGGTTAGTTTGATTGGTAATGGACAAATTTTTGTCACCGCACGTTTTAGAATATTTTTGTTTGTTCTCACAGACACTACTCGAATCAAACCATAACTTTATTTTATTTGATTTGTTTTAATATTCGTTTGTTCAATTGATATAGCAAGTTTGGGTAATTAGTGACTTTAGATATAGAATAAATATACATTAAGTATTCTCCAGATTTAAGAATAGATTCATTAACCGGTGGATGTTCCTAATTTTATATGGTTAGAAATTTTCCTTTACCCAACCGATCATTGGTTTTTCCACAGTATTTTTTTAGCAAAGTGTTTGTAGTGCAGGTTATCACTATTTTTGCGACATATGAACTAGTATGAATAATATTATTTATTATAATGGGACAAAAGCCAGTTTTTTTGAAACTAATTTTGAAATATACTGAATTGGAGACGCGCTTATTATAAACAGATAAGAAACCTTCAAATTCGAAAAGAATTTTGTTAAATACAATAGGCGCATACAAATCTATTTGCAGAATATAATCTTTTGGGTACAGCAATTTTCCTCGGCTTTAACTATTTATAAACGTGTAGTTTCTTCAGCAACTAGTCATTAATAATTAAAATCTGTTACCACTTAATTTCTTGGGGTAATGTACCAACAATAACCATGAAATAAGTGATTACGGGCCTATCATTAGTTAATTGGTCAATCGGTTTCGTCAGGTGAATCAATAGTTTGGCAAAACCGCTTGATATGTATGTTACCATAGGTTCGCGATTTCAGAGTTAACAGTGATTGAACTTACACTTCTAGTTTCACCGCTTCTTGAATCGGTTGCTGTAGAGAAATGTATATTTTCTTCCGTAATGTATAACTTGCTTAGTAAAACCTTTTCGGGGAATAACAAACAGCAATTTTGCAAGTAAGTCGGAGTCACTTGGAAACTGAAATTTGGACACTTTCGGTCAATTTTTATAATTATCGTGATATTCAGAGACACAACACGCATAAACCATTGTATCTGGTAATATAACACAAAATCTAGCTTTTAAAAAAGCTCACAATTGAAATTAAATTGAATAAACACATGCACGCGAATTGGTATTATACTTCGCCGCCTTACCTTCCATTGCCATTTACTGCGCATTCGACTTGAAATGCTGATGTAACATAGGCGTGACGTCAGAGCACTTTGGCCCTTTACTATCTATGGTAATGGTTATACCAATTAAATTCAGATGAATATTGCCTTTCTGGATAGCGGTATGTTGAGCGCGTTTGCCGACTTGCAGTTTCTACTTTGTACCAGAAACTAAATCTGTACAATGAATATTATGAATGCTGCTAAAGCTATTTCTAGTTGTTGCATCCATGTTTCTATCTTCACCATCAGCTGATGTAATGCACTTTCGCATGATTTTCCTGCTTGGTATTCATGCTGGTTAGTGTGTATTGGCCTCTGGCTACTGCAGGATCCTGTTAATGCGCTTTCAAGCAGCTTTGATTATGGCTTATTATTAAAAATAATTGTTTGTCAAATTTCGATAAAGGTGCCTTACTTACCCGCAATATAGAGGCTCCTCCCGCTCGCTATATTAGCGATATCAAGGCGGGTGTTCATTATTGTGCGAATAAGAGTGCAATAATCAACGTCCACAAAGTCAACGGAAGTCCGCTTGATTTTGTAGACTTCGATGCATCAGTTTGTACGGCTCTGCAAAGCACACTAGTGAATGCCCACCTTAATGGCGGTATTATATTGTTTACCTTGAAGCCTTGAGGAGTAGACGTTTTAAGATAAAAATATATAAAAAATACCTTGTGAACACTTATTAATAAATATAAATATAATTACATAATTTTGATTAGTATGAAAGTCAAGAAATTTAAAATATAGTATTATTCTGCCCTCTATCGTTTAGAGGTTAATAATAGTGATATACATAGATGCGTACAATGTGTAGAACAAATCAATGTAATAAATAAATAATAAAAATAACATATACAATTGCATTATTACTAAAAACGATGAAGCAAGTTTGTTTCAAAGCCCTATTGGTTCACCCTATACTAAGGATAAAACAACTTTTTTGTAACTTTTTATAAAGCTTAAGGTTAAGTGAGCCAATAAGACTTATGACGATTCTTACAGTTCCATGATGAAAAGATATGCTACTTTTCCACAACTTTTATTCTACCCTATCTATTTCCACTAAACTCTTAGTTATGGGTGTAGTCGTTTGCGTTTTGGGTTGGTTATATTGCTACTGCTAAATAGATAGATAGTAAGACAGGCCACATAGAGTATCCATTCACTGCTAATGCGTTTTTAACGAGTCGCAGGCTGTTAATTTTTTCTACATTGTTTGTGTCTCCATTTTTAATCACAAACACACTACAGGAGTAGTGGAATCAGCGGCTCGCCTTACATTTTACCCATCCACCGGCATATCAATGTACGTAAGTTAAAGCAGAAACTTATAGAGATATAGACACACCAAAAAATTTATTTGAAGATTCGATCTGGAGAGTCATTTAATTTCGAAATGGTTTGATTAGCAAATATCATTTTCATTTGCCTCGTAACTATATACATATAATGGTATTGTGTTATTCCGGATATATTTTCACATTTATCCACATCTTTGCTTGTTTACAACTTTGAAGCACTCAATTCCATTTACTCGCTTATATACGTTGCATACGCATATGCACAATTAAGTGCATCTGCGGATGTATATGAGTGTATCAGTGGAGAACTAAAACCATTAGCCAGTGGATTGCAGCTACCGTAAGACAAGTCTTAATTGTAATTACATGTTACATGAATTCCAGCTCGCCCACTCTCCTAATTTATTAGCCAGGTTTCACATACACACTCTCATATACCCGTTCTTGTTCGTTCCCGAAGCGAGTCTAAGTCTTAGACCGAAGGATCAGGGGCGGTGCGTAAGAGTGCTACTTAATTGCTTCTGAATATTATGGTAATCAATTAAAGGTGGATAACGCCTCCCCAAGTATCCACCGTTCGAGATATTCGGATACGGAAAAGAAATTGTATCGGTGGGTAAGGGTAAAATATAAAATTCGTGATCGAACGCACAGGAAACTACCCATAACGAAATAAGAGAAAGAAGGAATTAATAATTAAATTAGCTTCCGTGTCAATTAATTGGAAATTTATCCCGTCGGGAAATATAGGCACTAATTGGCTGTGGGCTGGGTGTGCTATTATTAGGTAACTCGTTACATTCTAACTTGTCGTATTTGAACGAGTACCCGTTAAATGACTTTGCTTAACCTATCTATTTATGTATTGATATCTTACCAATGTAGTTTTCAATATATAAGCGAATAAGTATACACGTTCTATTTTGTACTCTACGTACTTTGCGTTAAATTCAATATCAGTAGCGTTGATAATAGTCTAAAATAAGCAAAAAACTTGCAAGCTACCACAAACCATGACTATATGTTATTCCTACTTCAATTTCACGGCAAATTTACATTCCCGAGATAATTATGTGTATGTAGTTTTAGCGTTATTTATCTGAGTGAGTTCGCAATAAGTGAACAATTGTAACAGCTTAAGCGATTATCTTCGCAATTTAATGATGCAGCGCCATTATCTTATACAGCATTTTGCAGTGATTGGAAAATTCATTGTTGTCATATTAGGTTCGTGTGCCAGGGACGCTGTCGCTACCATCAAATTGTTTATTATCAGGGTTAATTAAATACGCGCAAGAGTGCCACCTATACGATACCTACGAATATTAGTGTTTCCATTAATATCCGGTGCTCAATTGGTAACGACGGTCTCTATTTTGTAGGCTGTAAGGGAGTCGAACCAGCGACAATTACTGGACATGAAAAATGTTACTAAATCAAAAAAGTATTCTTTGACTTAGTTTGTTTTTATATCTTGTAAATTAAAAATAAAAAAAATTACACATCTCAAAACACCACACAACAGTAGGCTTTGGAGTAATTTCATACACCATACGCGGGCCCACCAGACGAAGAGCGACGCGCCAATGGAATTAACCTCAAGTTGCCACCGTAGAGTCTTGAGGGTGAACAGGAAGGCCGTATGCTGCTAGTATAGTTTGGAAACCATCGATATAGCAATTACGTCGCGGTACAGTATATAAAAATACATTGTCGTGGTAATGATAAGGATATTTGAGATGGTTATGGGAGCAACGAATTAAAAAAAAAGCAAATTGAAAAGTCAAGATACTAAAGTCTGTGAGTGAAATTAAGAAAAAGGATATTAAGAAAACGAGTGCAAAACAAGAGGTAATTGGGAAAGTATAGTGAAGAAGATTTGGAAGGAGTAGAACGAGTGACGAGGGTGCAGGAAGACAGAAGAGGGTGGTACACGTCATTCCTATATATACAGGGTATTAGATAAGGTATTTGTTAAATTAATTCATTCGTTCGTATTATTGTTATAGTAACATTGCTAAATTATATTTTCAAACACATCCTTTTTCGATAGTATTAAAATAGGTTACAATTTCTTGATTGAGGCGTTATAATTAAATTAGCAAGTGTCAGTTAATTGTCATGTAGAAGTTCCCCGGCTTGTATCAACTTGGCATAAATTAAAAAGAATCCAAAGTTCATTAGTAAGGAAATTCATTAGACATTAATTTGCCAGTTTTTGTAACTTTGCAGTATATACCTAACGCAGTATTAAAAAAATATTCATTAAACTGTTGATATAACATGTAACAAACTTCTAAAACGTATTTTCCCGTTCTGTAAAATTAACTGGTTCACTGCAGGGGCTATTTAAGCCGCCAACTATATGAATTAACATGTGTATGTGTAGTGTGATTCACTTGACAGTCAACCTCCTAATGATGTTATTGTAGATCGTCGGAACCTCCGAATGCAGTACAGAGCTTGTGAGAATTCAATACCCTGTTGCCAAATCGTCGAATTAGCTGTACATTATTACTTCCGGTTCCATTATTTGGGCTTCTGACAGTTAAAATGCATATTTTGAGGAATACAGTAAGTGATATAAAAAAAAACATATTTTTATTTAAAAATCAGTGAAAGAGTCCATAATTTTATTTATTATTACTCAACATTAACATAATTTACATTTCGAACATTTATTTAGGAATTTGGGTATTATACAATTTATTAAATTTAAAATATATAATCATTTAACAAATAATAGTTTCTACTTTTGTAACAAAAATAGCTGGAATCATACAAATTCCCATATAATACAGTAATATTTGAGAAAGGAATAGCAATTACACATATGTCTTGTTTCAACTTTGAGTCAGTCGATGAACCAGTTTGATCTTCAGATTATGACGAGTCTGTTACATGAATAATAAATTCTTCAATATCATCTTGCAAATTATCCACATTTTCTTTTCAATATTTTTTACATGTTTAATGTGATTTTGCCAATTATCAACTGTTCCAGTGTTATATGCTTTTCGAATTAATTCCTCCATATCTTTTACCTTAAATGTTGTGTTATTCATTTCTATAGGTTTTACCTGTGCTTATACCATTTCAATGGGATTTAACTCGCAGTTGTAAGGTGGTAATCGAATATACTCATGACCTTTTTCTTTTGCATGTTCGTCAATCCTGCTTTTATCATTCTGCGGTTTCATATGTGGCACACAAAACAGCCCCTTTTTAGCATATCGTCAGTGGTTGGTATTTGTTTATCACGGAGCCAATCAATGATATTGTTTTTTCTCCATGCTGTCGTTAGAATTTTTTCTAATTTTCTGCAGTGATAGGAAGCACTACTAAGAACAATCACTGACTTCTGCGGTATATTTCTAAGCAATTTCTTAATAAACCAATGTATGTGTCTGAATCCATCTCATGATGAACAGTGTTTTTCTTGCCGAGAAATGTATATTCAGCACAAGGAACAAATCCGTTATCATCACCAACGTGAACTAATGCAAAACAAGGCCCAAGCCCGGGTGGGGATTTCAAACCAGTACTAAACCCTTGTAAACCCTTGTTTTGGATTGTAGTGTCTGTCCAAGTTTTATTTACTACATGCCTTGTATTCACCCATCATTCATCAGTATATATTATAGTTCGACCTGAAATAATTAAAGTGACAGAAGCGTCAAATAGCAAGAACTAAATTGTGCCTTCTTCTCTAAATTTCCTGATCTCTCGTAAGTATTGCGCCTCCACCGAATAATGTCTTGTTCGATGAGTATACTTTTACGTCCTACTTACGAAACCCATATCGTGTAACAATCTATGGAAAGTTGCTCGACTGAAGTTAGGGAGATCATCATCAGCATTGACAGCAGCATGAATTGCATTTAATGTAGGTGGCATATTCCGTATAAAAAAACTATGCATTTTACGTCGAATAGATGCTTGCGTGTTCTCATCATATGGTTGTAATCGGTCATTTAGTTGTTTAGTTTAGTCATTTAGTTGTTTAGTTTAGAGAAGAATGATTGGTACAACTATATAAACAAATTAACGTGGAATTTAACTAAAAATATTTTAAAACTACGACGATAACGATTGACAGCAGTTCGGTTTCGGAATAAAACTGCTTCAACGCAGTTTGATTCATTCAATTTGTGATTTGCGGTACTCCTTGCTCTTTTACGATATTGGCATTTGTGGATCGTTCATGTCTGTTGCGAATAGTTACTAGAGACCTGCACGAGTAAGTAAGAATGTAATCACTTGAAAATTGGCGAGGACCTTACTCAAGATGCGAGTAGGTAATCATAAAGGCGGACTTCGTAGGCATCGTCGCATAGCCAGGCAACGTACGATACTAACTCTTAAGGAATCATTTAAGCAGGGTGCAATAATATCTCTTTCTACAAGATAGAATATTAAAGGAATATATTTAGTTTAAAATCTGATTAAAATTTGAATGATAAACACATAAATATAAGGCGCGAAAATAACGAAAGAAAAATTAATAAAAAAGAAGTTTTTACTTTTCCTCTGCTCCTGACGGTACCGATTATTAGTCGTATGAGGCCACGATGCCGATTACTACTCGTAATATGCATCCACGATTATACGTATTGGTAATACTCATCGTAATACGCATTCGGTTATTCAACTTGATAACGAAAATCCACATATTCCCGAAACACGTGTCGTCCCGAATTAATTAATACTTTGTGCGGGAGGAGTAATCCGAACAGTGTGTTTATCGTTATACTCGTCAAACGCGTATACGTAGCTGTACTCCTACGATGACGTACTTACTCGTGTCTCTGGTAGTTATCTGTCCGTCCATTACTTCTGATGTTGTTCTTGGCCTTCTTTTTGATCTCTCTTTACTTATAAAGTACAAATAATAGGATACGGTGGCTTAAAATAGTAAAAATAAAAAATATCCTTACCACCTCGATGACTGAGACAGACTGAGGTAGATTCGGCAGAATTTACGAAGGAAGATAATGTTAGATGTCGCACTCTGGGAGATTTGCACCACATAGAACACCACTTGAATAACACTATATATATATATGGAACATGGTCAAAAATCCTCGGTGAACATGTAAACGACTAATTGAAAAGAATATTAAGCTTTTTTATAAAGTACAAATAATATAATATGTTTCTAGGATAAGGTTTATAAATGTTGATCATGTTCAATTTAAATTTAAGAATATTATTTAAGAAAAGTAGAAAAAAGGTGACAGGTTAAATTATAATGTTGATGTAAAAAGGAATGGAAAGATGAAATGTGCCGGCTGTAAGAGTTGAAACTGGTCATCATGTAGAAGGCCACAGTCACTTCAGGTCCAGAGGAGTAAATAACTTCGTATTTCTTGAATTCATATGGTGTCTGACAGTTCTCGGTCCGGGGCGAACTAAGGTTATTTAAAATAGAAAAAGGATGTTAATGGATAGAGCAAAAATCAGGAAATCATAAGAAAATTAATAATTCGAAATTTAAAAATAAAATAAATAAATAAACATCTATATTAAAAGTTTACTTATTTATTATTTTCTTACTTGGCTTTCGCCGTCATAAATCCTTGATTGATACTTCGTGTCCTCTGCTCTCTATATCAAACCATCTTATTACCATCTGTTACTATCTCTAAACGTACCTGCTGATGATGGCAACTTTGTTGCCGAAATACGTATCTCGAGTTCATCAAGGTGGTATGGGTATTTTTATTTTTACATCTCAAATCTCTCGGTTTTTATGTAACTTGGTATGTCTCTGCCTTTCCGTTTCTTCTATTCCATGGTCCCATATTCTCTGCGTAGTTCTTCGTCAAGACGGATTATTTTTTACGATAGGATTTTCCTTTCAAAAGACCAGATTTTATTCATCATTATTGGTGAGGATATAGTTTCGCATGCATTAATGTCACGCCTGATTGCTACTTTCTAGGCTTTCAGCCTGGAATGATTACTGATATAACTTCAGTATGCTCTATTTTCTGCTTGTACCTTTTCGTTAATTTCCCTTCCTTTATCATTTTGCCCGTATGCTGTCATGCTCAGATCTTTTCTTGTTTTGCTTTCGAACGCACACTTGCCAATTTAAATTGATTGTGTGAATAGCTTATTTTCTAGAATTCATGTATCTTATTTTCACTTTACCTGCAATCTCCTAAGTATCGCTTCCTATTGATTTTATTGTATTTTAATTCTTCCATTTCTTTTATTCATATTCATTGTATAGAGTAAACCAATCGAAGGCTGATCCCTTTCACTGTGTCTTGTGGACATCTCAGCTAAAACTTTGGAGATCCAGCTTGGATACATTTTTATAGCCAATGCGATCTGTGACCGTTTCATCTGAGAGAGTGTCCCACATTTCTACGAAAAAGTCGTGCGAAGTGTCCAAGATGAAGCGCTAGTTTTAACGAACTTTTTTGAGAAGGAGCTTACAGTAACGCGATTGGGACAGGAAGGGATCTAGCGTGGCAAGCACGCAGCCACGGTGGTGGGGGACTTGGTGCAGTGCGCGATTGTTCTTTACTGTTTGGACGATCCGCGTATAATTTTGCTTATGCTCGAAACAGAAACCGTGGTTGACCAAAAATTATTACTTACATGATTTGAAAAGATGTTGATCCAATTACCATAATTCATTGTTATTGGAGTGTCCCTAATCGCAATTGAAAAAGATAAATCTGGTTGCTACAATTTAAGTACTAACTATTGTTACACTGACCGTGTAACCGAAAAACAATTCTCTCTTTTTTTTTTTAATATTATTTTATGGTGTTTCGTAACTATTTACTTAGGATAAGTTGAGAATTGTTTCTCTCTAGATTTTAGTCAACATCTGCGGTGCATTCATAAAATTTTTCCTTGAACTAAGTAATAAACCGATTTACATTTATTATCGAAAAATTCCGACAGTAC
>JARFOC010112403.1:0-11547 GCA_031763485.1 Osmoderma eremita | reverse complement strand
GCTTCTGTCAACGATCTTTCCTATCTCTCGAACAGATTTACCATCTCTATGATGCATTATCACTAACTTTCTTATTTGCTAAGACAAACCAATCTATAGCGGAAATGATGATTCAATTTAGTACAATATCTGGATTGTCCGGGTTTTACGTTGATGTGGAATTTGCACATGTTTCTGAATATAAAATATTTTATAACAAGATAATAAATTTATAGATTTACTTTTGAAGATTGAAAGTGTAATATTATATGTAGTGAAATGTGTATTTCTTTCATTTAGAAATCATCAATTAACATTCAAATCTTTTAGTAGGATTATGTGCGCTATACTGTCCGAGTTTGACGTTGAGCCACTGTACATCGCAGATGTCTAATTGGAACTAAAGTATAGACGAACATATAAAGCGCATAAGATTGCTATATAACGATATAAACTACTACATGGCATGAAAGAAAATATAATAATTCTAATTTGCCAGTTTACACATGTTAAAAATGGGTGTAGTGAATAAAAGATTGGTTTTAGGCGTAGGTAAGAAGAAAGTGCAGGAATAACGAGATGAATAGCGAGGAACATGAAAGTTAATCATGAAAATGAGATCTGTACAATCAATGTAGGTTAGGTATAGGATACGGTGGCTTAAAATAAATTTAAGTTAAAAAATACCCCTCACCACCTTGTTGAGTAAAGAACTCTGAATACGCATTTCGGCAACTAAGTTGCCATCCTCAGCAGAAAAACCACAAAGGAAAAAGGTAATGTTAAGCGTATCACCCCGAGAACAAACCTGTTCCTAGAACGACACTATCAAACATTTTTTTTTCTGCTGAGGATGGCAACTTAGTTGCCGAAAGGCGTATTCAGAGTTCTTTACTCAACAAGGTGGTAAGGGGTATTTTTTTAACTTAAATCTGTACAATCAAACCTCCCATTAATCAGCTTCCACATAAGTTGAGATGATCGTATATTTCTAGGGTTTAGCGATGATTCCATCTTGTGCCTTTCAAGTAAGGTGTTATAGTCGATACCTCTTAGCGGATATTCGGCATCAATTTTAAAAGATAAAAATTTTAGAAATCGACGTTGAATTCTTTCCAAAGCTAATTGATGGCAGATGTAGTATGGTGACCAAATCTCGCTACAAAATTCAAGATGGCTTATTACAAATGCAGAATATAGCGTTTTCAGAGTGCGTACGTCATTAAACGGTTTCCTATTTTCAATATTAAAACCAATTCGCTTAGAGGAACCGGAGACGGTATTCTGAACATGTTGCACAAAACTTAGACAACTATCAAAAAGCACACCCAAATCCCTAATCGATTTGTCCATATAGCTACAGTATTTCCATCAATACGGTACATTGGCGCAACTTGATTTTTCTTTCGAGTAAAAGATGCACGTTGACATTTGTTAGCATTTAATTTAAAGTTGTTCTGCGTGCATCAATGCGTAATTATGTCAATGTTTGACTGGATCAACTCAACATCCTCCTGGCCGGCAACAAATGAGTAAATTTTAAGGTCATTCGCATAAGCTAACGCCCTACATGTAAGCTTTTCTAACAAATAATTTATATATATTATAAACAAAAGTAGCCCAAGGTAGGAACCTTGAGGAACACCCAACGTAGAACGAAGCTCAGAACACCGAAAACCATTGAAGAATACATAATTCAATCGATTTGTTAAATACGATTTCATGAGTTCTACGGAAGTATGCGACAATCCAAAGATGTCTAACTTTCTTTGAAATATTTCACGATCAATGGTATCAACAGCGCTGGAGCGGTCCGTATATATTACAACAACTTGCCTGCGACTATCGAGTGCTTCAGCAATATAATGCGTAATGATTGTCAAGTTAGTCACGGGCATTGTTAAAAATGTTGCCGTAAATAATGTGCTTATATACGTTTGCAAAGTTGGATAGTATTGAAACAGGCCTGTAGTTTTTTAAGATGTTGCCGCTTCTCTTTTTATAAACCGGTATCATTTGAGCTCTGTTCCATAGATCAGGAAATGTTGATGTGGCTATAGACAATAATTAATACAATAGATTTAGCTAGCACATATCTCGCCTCACGAATTAGAAAGCTAAGTACACCATCATGACCAGCATTTATGTGATAACTTAGACATTGCCTGAGTTACGTCTTCCTCCGTCGTAGGTGTAATGGAAAAGCAAATGTTGTTGGATGTAGTAACAGTTTGATGCTGAGAATTAGTGCTTAAAGTTTGCGTGCTTTGAAAGGTGGCAGCGAAAGCTTCAACTATCCTCTGAGGATCGCTTCCATCCGCATCATTAATGCTAATAGTTGCCGGAATTCTAGTGCAGCCCTTCTTCGTCTGTGTATATTGAAACAACTGACGTGGATCGGTAATCATAGATTCCAGAACTCTCCTTATGTAATTCTCATACACCTTCGAAATATCATTTTTACATAGCGGCCTTAATCTTTTGAATTGATCATGAGAATATTGAGAATGAGTGTGTTACCATTTACGTCAGTAGTAGTCTTTATTTTTTAATCTACTTATTATGTCAAAGTTGGGTACGCTATTTTTCTGTAAGCCATCAGTGGTACAGATTCAGTAAAAAGGTTATCAAGCATCCCATGAAAACTGTGCAAAGCATCATTCACATCGTTAAATTCATTAAGGAATGACCAATCAGTGCTAAGTAGGTCGTTACAAAATTTCTCAACATTCCCCTTTTTGAAACTGTATTGCACATTGTTTGCTTAAGGAAAGCGTGAGATGTTGCGGAATCCCATAATCTGCAACGAGATATCAAGAGAAGGACGGTAGGGATTAGAAGGTACAAAAAGAAGAATATCATGTTCAAAAATTAATTGATGAGAACTTTTATCAACTTTTACTAATTTTTAATTTTACTATATCCACGTTTTGACAGATAAAAATTGTTTAAAACGTAGGAGTTTCTTAATAAAATTTATGTGACGCGTATGTTTCCAACCGTTTACTTATGCGTGGACGTTATTTAAATTTATACCGCCATTTTCATCGAAATTTCCCTACGGGACCTCATTACTTATTATAATATTGTATACCGATACATATCATAGTAACAATGGCTTGTACTGTATAACAACAAGAAAATAATTTTCTCTCGAATCGCCAATACTGCTTAAATACAATAGGGCCCTTGTCGTATGTAAATAAGAATACATAACATTACATGGCTGTAATAATTTGATTACATGTTCCGAAGAGATAAAATATCTAGTAAAGGCACTGTGACTGGCGACCGGTTCGTAACTCATAAAACGATTTTGTGTGCGCCCTTTCGACGCTTACATTAACTCCTTCCAAATGGGAATTTATATCCGTTGCGGGGAGTATTTACAAAAATCAGCCGTGTTTGTGATTAGAATTTATGGCTCATTGTATTTTTCGAACGTCGCCGTTATTGTACGTTTCGATTTTTTTCAAGTTGATTTAAATTATATCCTATTTATCGTGTCCCAGCAATTGCGAGATTAACAAACGGAACGCTACAATACCAGTTGTAACCTAGTTTAGAGGTATTTATTATTTGCAAATCGGCAGGTCTTATTCTTTATTATATCGCCTAATATAAGCTGCAATTATTAAATTCCATTTAATACAAAATAAAAATGTTTCTTTTTTCGACCAACCTTAATAATTACGGCACTTTTGTGTACTAATACAACGTGACGCCATCTGTTAATTTATTCAGTAAATGAACAAGGAAATTTAGAAACAATCCAATAGTTTCGTTTTATTAAAAGCTTTATATTAACTTGACTTGTATTGGGAATGTCAGGAGTCACCAGACCTACGGTGCAATTTTAACACACTTCTGAATGTCGTAGCGATTTGAAAATTTGCGTATCCAAGAAGACAAAGCCATATTCATGTACTTTCGAACAGATTTGATTATGGATTATTATTAAAAATAAATATATGTTACTTCAAAATTCAAATTGCCATAAAGGTGCCTTACTTACCGGCAATGCAAAGCTTAAGCTTTATCAAACGTTACAAAAAAATGTTTTATCCTTAGTGTAGGGTGAACCAATACCGCTTAGAAGAAAACTTGTTTTATCCTTTTTAGTGATCCTTTTAATTTTTTTAAAATATATATTTTATTAACAAAGATTTCGATTTCAACCAATTCATTTCATCTTCAAGTGTTTTAGTTTATCCCAAGAAATTCGTCGTAAATATCTAATACAGCACCGGATCTCATTTACTTGACTTATTCGCGACCTCTTCTACCACTTTATGATGGATTTTCTGCATTTGCTTCCTTCTTTTGCAGCGTGTTTTGCTTGACTCCAGCCCAACCCTCGTTTTTTTCGGGTTTTCTGCATCTCCGCGTTCCACTTTCTTCTTGGCCTTTCGTTTGTTGTCTGTTTCTGTTTGCCATATCTCCTTACTATACTTTCATCTTTCGTTTGTATTATGTGCCCAATCTTAGTTGTTATTACATTACATTGATCTTGCTCATGTAAGCATAGACATTAGTAGAGACTCAAACATTTTGATTTTTCTTCGCTTTGTTATTTCCTTTCTGTTGAAAAACACATTGTATAATGCTTTGTATTACTTTGTTAACTCTGCTCAATATCTCGTCGCCTTCCGTCTGGTCTTATGATCGTCAGTATATTGGCAAGTACAAGGAGAGGAGCCAAAGGGCTCCTCTCCTTGTACTTGCAGTTGCATTTCTTATGTTTTGCTTGCTATTTTCATAATTTTACTATGAAAATAGTATGCAATTACACCATTTATCTATTTTGTTTTGTAATTTTTTTTTGTTGAAAATATTAGTAAGTCGTCCGCATACATTAACTCATTTATGTGCAATACTGATTCGAGTTAGTTCTACCCTATACGTGTTCCTCTACAGTCACTGTTTATCTTTTAAGATATTTCATTCATGACGATTATAAAAAGTGGAGGGCTCACTACCCCACCCTGTCTAAGTTATTTGTCTGTTACAAAACTTTCTGTTGTGTTCTCACTTATTCTTACCACATTCTATGTTAGATGTAGATGCCTTTTTATATTGACTATATTTCGTTCCTCTTTATGCTATCAAAGGATTTAACTACATCAATTGTTAGGGATTGCTAGAGGGAAAATGGAGAGGAAGAAAGTGCTTTTTTTAAAAGTATAGTTATGTTTACGTTCATTCGGTTATGCGGTTGACAATGGGAATCCACGTATTCTCGAAACACGTGTCCTTGAAATCTTTTTGTATACGTTCGTGTGTTTTGTATGTTGTGTGGAGTAGTGTTACCCTCTGAATTTTTACAATCGCTTATCCCACTCCCTATAAACACACTGTTCAGAGACAACACGTGTTTCGGAAATACGTGGATTCCCATTATCAAGTCGAATAATTATTATTCGGTTATTCGACTTGATAATAGGAATCCACCCCCGAAACACGTATCGCACCGAATTAATTAATACTTTGTGCGGAAGAGTAATCCGAACACTGTGTTTATTGTGCTGCCCCACAGTCCTTGCAATCTTTACTATTCCACTCCCTGTTTATGGTTTGTGTAGTCCATGCTAGGTGTAGTATACTATGTGATCCCCATTTTTCCCATGCACTTGATCATATCCGACCCTTGCGCTTTACCAATTTTGATCTTTTCTGCAGCTTCTATTACCTCTAGATTTCCTGGACACCTCCAATCTCACGGAATAACTAGGTATCAAATTTAATGTGCCAATAATTTATATCACCTTTTATTTTTCTATACCTTTTTTTCGAAGATATCTCAAACAATTTGTAATGTACATTCTGCCAAAAAGCGCCTTGTTATAGCGCTGGCCTATATCTTCTAATAATTTTCACTTGGCGACACACCTTGTAAATAGTATTTTTTTACCTCCTTTAACTGTGATTTTAAATATATTCAGTAAAATACCGTGGAATCGATTTGAACTGCATTTTCATTGTAAGAAACAATCCGTCTTGTATTTATAGTTGATAATTCTCAGCTGTTGTGGCTATAACCCACGCTTGATAACAATCACATCACACGTCCAGCAATTGTATTCAGTTCCAGCTTTCCAAATTCATAGTAAGTATAAGAATAATTCATTAACGCCCTCTGTCATTTCTCGCGATTCCATAATTAATCACGACATTCTCCACAGTTTACGGCGTCTTAAATTGCGAATAAATTAATCCCGTAGTGGCAGTATTGATGTTGATGTATGTGCGTACAAGGTGATGGCGTCGTTGAACATACAAAAAGCTCGCCTTTTAGGGAGTACTGTCCTTTGTGAGTGAAATGTACCTAACCAAACACAAAAGCTAGCTTATGAATGGTTACTAATCGGTCACTTGTACGATGGTACGGTGATACCTGCAAGACTTTGCCAAGACCACTCTCTCTCATGGGTGTGATTAGTGAATGTGTTCGCGGCAGCGTTCGCTTCAAAACAAGATTAATGTCTATTTGACATATGAAGAATACGCTCATAGGCTAGTGTGAATTATGATTAATTATAGGTTATGTTACAAACTAGTAGTTTATATGGTGTTTGACGAATGTACACCTATACATCGTTGATAAGTCCGTGTTTTCGTTTCTACATCTTCGACGGTGCGTGGCATATCTGTCAACATAGAGGTTTGATACCTGTTGCACGTTGTACGTGAAATAACAGAGTGAAAATTAGGAAAGGATATGTATCTTTCAATAGTATCAGTAGCTATAGAATCACTACCAATATCTCGACTGTTAGTGTGTCATTGAAATTAAATAGGTAATTCTTAATCATACTGAAAACATGGACTTATAGCACCAACAGATTTTTTTCTTGTAAATATCCAAGCGTTAAAAGATGCATTGCATTGTAACATGGAACACGAACGCTTGTATAGTGCAGTTCAAGTTTTGAAGGAAGTATTGCTCTTATGGAGATCGTACCCCACGTTGCCAAGTCTATTTCAGTAATTAATTTTACATATATTGTCGCTCCGAACACTATAGTAAATTTTATGTTGGCAACTGATAAATGTCAATCTGCGAAATTATCGTGGAAAGATTTGTTTTATGGGTTATATTCCTATACGAATGTTGATAGAATACTCTTGATTATTATACCACTGCCATATGTTATCTCAAACTAAACGCAAGGAAACATCAAAATACACATAACACCAATATATTATTTTACTACCCATTATTGCTGTTAATCATCATCTATTTACAGAAAAGCATATATGGATTTACACATTATAAATTTACAAATATTTACACAAGTATGCGTACAACAAATTAAAAATTATTTCTATAATAAATGTGTCAAATTAGGTAGTATCGGAAGGCCACGAATATGATGATCATGACGAGACCGATGTTATGTTAATAATAAATTCATTGGATTCATCTTGCATCTCGTCTAATTCCCACATTTCTTCTTGAACTGAAATTTATAAAATATTAAAATAAAACCACTATTTTAAATATTAATTGCCTTACTTTTCATGTTCGATGTCATTTTGCCAATTCTGTAGTGAAATATTTTCATACCCTTCCCGAATAAGCACAGGCACATCTTCGACTTTAAATCCTGTATTATTGTGCCTGATATAATCCTTGACCTGTGCCCATATCAATTCAATGGGAATTAAGGTGCAGTGGCATGGTGGTAATTTCAGAACGGTGTGTCACTGTTGAGGGGCTCCTTCATCGAGTACATATTTATTGTATTTGTTTTTGTGCTGTGAAACTATTTCCAGCAAATCACGTTTTAATAAACTTCCCACGATGGAAATATTTTTCTGTGTTAACCACTGTATAATGTGTTCTTTTTACCAGCTCGTTGTTGGTATTTTTTCTAACTTGCGACTGTGGTAAGATGCATCGTCAAGAACAATGACGGAATGAGCACCTAAATTGGGTAATAAATAGTTGAAAACTAATTTCCATATACTTCTGCACACACTTCCTCGTGGACATCAAGAGTATTCTTTTTACAAAGGAAGTTGTATTCAGCACCAGGAACAAAGCCTTTTTTCGTTACCGGCATGAATTAAAGCATATCATTGGCTGCGACCTTTTGGTGCTGTTAGACCAATACTTTCCTGAATCCTGAATAAATGCTTGTCTAGACGTACTTACTGTGCTGTCAGTCCATGCTTTTATTACAAAATGTCCAGTATTCACCCACGATTCATCAGTGAAAATAATGTTTCTCCCTTCATGATGATATTTTTTAATAGCACGTAAATAATCATGAAGCCATCTTATAATATCGTCACGGTGCATCAACATTACTCTCTTCCCAATTTTTTCAAATGCAAAACCAAAGTCGGCTAAGAACCTGTACTGCGTACTTCTTGTAAAATTGGGTAAATCTGCTTCGCTATTTACTGCAGCTAATATCATAGGTATCGTGGGTGGAATATTTCGTAGAAAGCAGCTGTGAACTTTACGTCTGACAAGTGTTTGAACGTGTTCATCATATACTTGTAAACGAGAATTCTTGGGAATACCTTTGTCTTTTTGCTGGTTTACAACCTTTGTCGGTTGCTGGTTTTTCTTTTCTTTACGAACAGAATACACTATTCTTTTTCCGCAACCAAGCTCTTTACTAGTTTCCTCCACTGCCCCGAAAACATTCATATTTTTAGCAAAATATGTAAAGCAATTTAAAATCATTTGCTTCTCTTTCAGAGAATAGATTTCTCCCTTTCGCCTTCGCTTGTAAGAATCCATACTCCAATTCTACAAATTCATCTTTTTTGTGTTATATGTCATTTTATAGTTGTTTTCATTATACTTACAATAAACAACGCTATTGAAGCTGGTAGTAGTTTCTATAAAAACTGATTTCTTCGAAGATAAATACATAACAGCAGACAAGAAAAACTGGGAGAATACAAGTGATACAAAAGGACGAACCGAAATTGACAAATGTGAATAATAGGATCATACCAACAACCTCCAAATAAATATATGGCAACAATCCCCGTGATAGAAAATGATAGACTTATACAAATACGTACAAAATAAAAAAGGATGGATATAGTCCATAAGAGCAATACTTCGTTTAAAACGTGAGCTTCACCATAGTCCAATAAAACGTCAAATACGTGAATCCGATGACGATGAGTGGCGATCATTTCGACACGAACATGTTCGTTAGTTTCTTCTTTCCTTGACACGGCCGAACTCCGGTTCTGTAACGTGATCTCCATCCACCAAAAACGATGGAGAGTGTAGTCTGTGCCAGCGGTCGCCCCGCGAAGTAATGGAGACCATGTATTAAGGCACTCTTGACGTAATTTATAACGAAAATTGATGTATACGGGAACGCGTACGATCGCGCTAAATGCGAGTGGAAACGGGACGGCATGTGTACGTGTCAACTAAGTATTTTTGCAATATGAAAAATGTAATGGGCGTGGCGGCATAAATTTTGAAAGCAATTAAATTTTTGACATTGGCCGTAATATTTTCAGCCCAGTTATTAATTCCCGAATTTATTACCTGCATAATTGAAAGACTCTTGAGAAAGGTGTAAGTTTCTGTACCCTTATATGTCTCGGTTCTCGTTTTATTTATTTATTTTTTCCTTGAAATCAACTTCAAAAGATCTTCCATATCCTTTCCACATCGTATAAGGTATCCAAATTGGTAATCGATTTAATACTTACCTTCTATGGGTGCCACTATATGCTTTGAAAGCAGCAGTGGTTGAGAAACGAGATCTACCTTACCTCAAATGTATTCAATTCTTCTTGCAAAAATACAGTTCTTTAGTCTGTTACGATCATCATCACAGTTTAAATATATGTAGGTATTTTTGGAACAGTTATTTTTCAAAATGGATAGAGTTTGCTCTGGACGCAATGTTAACTATAAGTAGCTCCTTTTTAAAAACAGCACAGTTTTGAAGCCTTGTACAGGAGAATAGACGGAGCTAGTGCATTACTTGTAGATATATAACCTAATACATAATAACCTAGCATGGTAAAGTATTCTTCCTGATTCCACGGCTTGTTTCGGGAACTTCACCGACATTTGACTTAGCCGCTCCATGAACCAGCATTCTATTCAGGGCACCTACTATCCTCAAGAGATGCCAACAATGTCTTCAAAGATGCTTACATTTCTCAATATAATGTTAACCAAACAGTTTTGCTACACACAAAGAAAAGATCATTAGGACCAAGACTGGAATAAATGGCACTCATATATATACGCAAGAAAATATATTCCTTAGACAGAAAAGTCGATAACTTGAGGTAATACTGGTTTTGAGGAATTCCTTTATTAATATAATATTCGCTTTTCTTAACATCAAAAGATATATCTTCATTTTAAAATATATTTGCTTCACTTAACAACATAGTATAGTAAGAAGTATTTATCTCATTGACAACGCAATACACACGTACACAGTATGACGTATGTAGTTGGTCACACCGAATAACTTACAAAATTCGTGAAAAAGTATTGAGGGTGAATTATTATCAGCGTCAAAACGGCAAAGACAAATTAGCCAGACAATGCGTTTAATAAAATACGACTAGGGCACAAGAATTAGAAAACATTTTGCATGATTTCTTGTGCCTATAAACATAGATCATGTAGAAAATAGAAAAGTCAACAACGAAGATGATTTATATTTTTTCAAAAGTGCACTGAGAAGATTACTTAATGATATGAGTTTTGAATATCGAAGGACGTGACAGTATTTGAGTCCAAAGATCTGGTATACTCGCTTGGGGACATAGCTATTTGGGGTCATTATGCAAAGACACACCTCCAGAAAATTCAAAGGGAACAAAATAAATTCCGTAGAATGATTATTAACGCTCCCTGGCATGTCAGGAAGTTGATTATCCATAGGGACCTAAAAATCCCCTTAATTTTATTATACATTAAAGAACTAGAAATATTTTGCAATCGTTCCAGACCACGAAAACCCAACAATCGCCACATTAGATATTCTAAACGGGGAAGGGAAACACCGAAGACCTCACTACATTTTATCTGCGAAATCGGGAAACTACATTCATTATCCAGAAAGCACTGATTAAACCACAAGTATTCTATAAGGAATAGAGCCAATTCAATGTGGGAAGAGTACAGAACTAGGTTCCACTCTGTTTGTCACGAATTCAAGAAGCAGAGGAAGAAGAAAGACAAGAAGAGGTGAACATAATATACCTATACTGATAAATCATGAATAAATATTGGTGATACAGTGAAAATGGCTTGGAGGGACACGACAATAAAAAATCATCGTGATGCTTTTGTGAATGTATTAACCACAGGACTCAATCTTCTAAGCAAAGAGGATCGCGATTTGCGCTGCTTCACGCTAGATGATTTTTGAAAGGCACGGAGTTAACGATTGGATCGTGATTCTTCAATGCTTCTGTCACAGTATCATCATGTAGAAGTGTTAGCGACTTATTTGAAATAATCGATTTCGTTGGTTGAGTTTGCAATAATGATCGTGCGCGAGCCAATTCTGCATCCAGATCAATGCTATCACTGCTTTCTTCCTGTAGACCAGT